>JADDOH010008492.1:0-103110 GCA_016648135.1 Agrypnia vestita
CTGAATTTAAATTTTGTATTTTTTCATTATACATTCTCATAAAGGATGTAAAATGTTATAACCTAAAAAAAACAGAGCAGACCATTTACACGCAACATATACTTTATTTCAGCTTCGTAAAGGATATGTTAATATGAACATAAATAATTGTGAGGGTTCATATTTTTCAATGAAATTATTGGATTTTTTATTGTTCAGTACGAGAAAAATTAAAATTTTGAAACAATTTATTTATTCTATTCACAAAATTACTGGCACGGATAAAGCTATTCTCCTGCTTTATAAATAAGAAGTAATTTAAATAAATTTGCACAGACTTCTCTCATAATATGTTTATTCATTAAAATATTACAAATTATGCTCAGGCTAACGTTGTCCATGTGTAAATATTAACATTTTGGAATTTTATTTAAATAAAACACATTTACAATGCAAACGAAAGAACACTCGAGTTATTCGAATGCAAATTAAGCCCTCAAGTTCACTTACTAAGGAACAGGTACTAAACAATAACAAAAAAATAGTGCAAATTAATACTTAACTAGCTGTAACCCGTCAAAAATGACGGTACTTTTACATGTCGGTTCCTAAAGAATGAGAAATAAATATAATTTCTAAAAAAAAGCAAGAAAAAGAAGAAGAAAAACAGCTTTTATATTATAAAGAAATTACGAAGGTTACACGAAGTTACGACGGACCGATGGACAGAAAAGGAAATGATTATAATTGGGATAACAATTCATTTTTCAAAAAGAAAAAATATGAATGCGAATAATGAAATTTATTATGGATCAACTATTCGTGACCTACGTTTTACTTTAAAGCCGCGTTTGAACAGAAGTTAAAATGGAAAAAAAAAAGATAATTGAAATTGAAGATCCGGGTAGATTGACTATTGACGGCGGATGAATGATGATTATGAATTTTTTTCTTTCAATTCAATTCAATTTTTATTTATAACATAATATGTACATTACAAACTTTATGTTTAATGCATACATATTATGAATTTATACACATGTATATACATACATACACATATACATATACATACATATGTACACACCCATAGACATATTGTATATTAAAATAACAATTTATTATTAACTAATTAAAAGTGACCTGTACAATCTGGTCAGAGGTGTAGGAGAACCCTGCTTCGGAAAACCCCCTCAGACACATGGAATATATCAATATCCAAAGCGATTTTGTTCAGCATAGCTGTAGCTTTTCCAACAGGCATAACCATAACCAGCGGCAGGTGGGTCCCTGTATATTGGAATGTGAAACATCTATGGCTGAGATGTCTAGGTACGTATCAGGAACATACAACCCAATGCTCTGCATAATTTCAGGATTATCGATCATACCGCGCAACAATCGATAAAAATGTGTAATCAAATACACATTCCTTCTAGTCTCTAAACTATTGTAGCCAAGCATACCCTGGAGAAACTCGGTTGGGTAAAGCCAAGGATAATGCCCGTACTCTCTCATGTAGAGATATCTCAGAAACTTCTTTTGGACTTTCTCCACCATAAGATAGAGTACTTGCTCTCATGTGGCCCCCAGATCATCTAGCCACTCTCGAGTCTACTCCGCACCAAGGAGTTGTAAAGAGTTCTCAGTACGCGAGTATTCTCGAAAACCCTGGCAGTACGCAGAACAAATCCTAACATTCTCAGAGCATTACCACTGATCGTCTCTATGTGATCGTGAAATGTCAGGTTGCTTATAAATCTAACACCTAGATCTTTAACATTCGAATTAAAGAAAACATAATCGGATGAAATTTGATCTACATAACTCATGAATATGACTCATGAAGACATGTGTATGAATATGAAATTAATTCATTTTTTGTTTGTTTTATTCGGTATGTTTCTGCGAACAAATATTTTCCAACATGAATATCATTAAATGTACCTACGTCGGGAAACGTCTGAACAAAATAATATTTCGTCTTTTGTTTAGAAATACTCGTATTTCCCAGACATGAGAAATTTGATTACGGTATTTTACATCAAAAACATCGTTAGATTTTTATATTGTTCGTCTTTGTTTTAATTAAGCTAAAATAAATCTTAACTAAGTTAAGTATTTTTTTAAGTTTCCTAAGTGAAATTATTTGTTTGTCTTTGATTTTAATAATGTTTTACTAACTAACTACCGTATTAAATTAATTTATATAGTAAAAAAATTCATTGCAAAATATGTTTTATCATTGTTATTTTGATGATGTATGTTAAAATTTTTGTTAATTGATATTAATAAATATAACATAACGTTGCATTGAAAAAGTAAAAAGTAAGTATACTATGTAAACAAATGTATCCATATTATGACTGCGCTAAAAACGCATCAAGTACCGCACATTCTGCCATTATCCAGGCGCGTGCGTGCAGTGAGAACATTGCAACGTGACTTTTATGCAGGTAGGAAAAAACCTCGAAATAAAACATTTATGTGACAGAATATTACGAAATATTAATATCAAAATAATATGATAATTGTATCCCCGTCGCAAGTCGCCTGGATACACTGGAGAGTGAAAAATACGGAATAAGGAGGAATGACGGGGTAAGGGCATGGAAGGGGGTGAGTAAGGACCGAATGTGGACTGTAATTTAATATGGGAAGGAAAGAAACACCGTGATGTACGAACTTACCGTCACGAGAGTGTCCCTTGTCCTTCTGATTCACTGCGATGTTTAATTAATTGACGATTCACTTTATAAACACTCGCTGTGAAGGGTTACTTCAATCTGGATCCGATAAGTACGCGACTAAATGATTCTCTACTCGTCGATCTTTTAACACTCTCCCGACACGACCACGAACGATACTCTTCACTTAAGCGGTTTTCGACTATATTTGTGTAGGGCGAAGTGAGGGGGAAAGGGAAGGGGAGTCGATGTCAAATGCCAGCCTCGTTGCGGATGGCGCCTGGAAATAGGCAATAACGAACACATTGCGATGGGAATATTAAAGATATATAATTTAAATCGATTATTTTTCAAAAAATATCATGCTTCCATGTTCTCACTGCATGCCCCTATCATTATCGAGAAACGGAAATAAAATGGCGAATTTGTATGAACTAGCGAGATGTACCGTGCTATGAACCAAAATGAGCTGTAGAGACATTGCAGAAGAAGAAGCGAGATATACAGATTGTTTTAAAATAGATGTAGATAATATTTAATGTGTAGAAATATTGTACACGTTATTTATTATTCTGGTCACTTATAAAAATATTGCATTTAATATTTATTTCAATAATTCATACAGGGTTATTTAGAAAACATTAATAACCTCACAGGTTATTAATGTTTATTTTATTTTTATTCCGGCCTTGATTGTGAGTCGAAAATCAGTAGTTTTGGAGTTATGCAATATCAAAGTTTGCATTTTTTCAGTATTTCTGACATATTTTTTACAAAATGTTGAACTATTATCACAGAAACCTTTCAATTCCATTTAAAAAACATTCCAATTGGAATTGGAAGGTTTTTATTATTTTATTTGATTTATATTAAAGGGAGCGAGTTTTTCATATTCGATATGAGTTACTTAATGATAGTCCAACGTTTTACAAAAAATAAGTCAGAAATATTGAAAAAAAATGCAATCTTCACGGTCGTGGCTGCTTGGACATTTTCGACTCATAATCAAGGTAGGAATATACATAATCCTGCGGGGTTATTGTTTTTCAAATAACCCTGTACATGTATTTTAAAACAATCTGTACATCTCGTCACTTATTGTCTTATTTTTTGATGTTTTTTTTTGCCATTTCACCTGTCAATGCGCATGCGCGCTATATGTCAAACACGAATTTTTGACGTTTTTGCTTTCTAAAATCAATTGTTTTAATGACTCTTGCGTTAAAATTTTTATTATAAAATTTATAATAAAAATGGTTAAATCAGGTTAAATCAAGTCGCAGTCTTTATGTTACGGAACAACAGTATACGCACGAATGGCCGGCCAAGAGTGTCAAATATAATATTTAGGAAAAATAATCGAAATTAAATACATGGTTATGTAACAGAGTATTACAGCCAGTAAAAGGCCTAGACGCTACTGCAGTAACCTAACTGCTAGTCATATTTTATTGTCGTTAAAAAATCAATATACTCGCAATATTGAATTTTAAAAATATAAATTCCGGAAACCACCAGCGAATTGTAGGGTATGTTTCTAAATCTTCCTTATTTAAAAATGGTTTTTGATCCACGATGTGTGTAGCTATTTTATTACAGTATTACTAAAATATCAATTGATAAACAATAATATTTAATAACGATAAGACTTTGCGACATCTATAGAAGTTTTACAAATTGACAGTCTTTTGTCAATCATGACGGAAAATTTATTGATATACGTTCATAATACGTACCGAACAATATAGTTCCGAGTATCCATGTTACACTGATAACAGAGCAGATGGCGGTGGTGTAGAATAATGTAATACTTGGATGTCATTTCTAAAGATTGGAAATAATATTTTCTTAAATTATATTATAAATTCTTCAATTATATTATATTATAAATAGCCAGGTCCCTTTTACAAATACAAAGTTATCTTTTAAATTTGTTTTAATGTTAGTACTTAATTATTTATTCATTTCCCATATATTATTTTTTATATTTTTATTGTCTAAGCTTGGATTTTTAATTTCATTACATTGTATCTTGACGACGGGAGCATTAGCCCTGAAACATGTTGATTTTTTTCAATATATAAATGGTGAAAAAAAGTAAATTTTTATTAATTATATAAATAATATTTTTATTTTTCTCCAACATAATGAGACACGCTGTGAGTCAATCTCTGTCAGCTTGAGATTTAGTGATTTATTATATAAAGAATTTTTTCTCCGTCCTACGCTCAATGCTGAGTATCGTTGTCCCCTGATCTGTTTTTATACATAATATGTCTCCATTTCATCTAAATAATTAAAAACCGACCGGAAATGCACTGGACCATATCTGTGCGAAGAAGAGCAGGGGGAATAAATGGAAGAAAACAGTGAGGGAAACCAATGTCCGGTGATGGACATTGATGGGCTAAATGAGAAGAATATTTGAAATATGATAATAAAATATAAAAGATAATAATACAAAACAAATTTTAATAAAGAAATTTTACAAAATACGAGCAATTAAAAAATATCACACCTTTTAATTTGGACAGCGATGTTTGCAACATTATATATATATTTCAAATATAATAGATTCTGCTTAAAAAAAAAACTTCTACTTCTAATTATATAGCTTAGGTACATCACAAGTTGAAATAATTTCATATATACGCCGGCCGCACACTGGATGCGTTTTCGTACGAAATTAAGTAGTACGTATACGTACGAATACGCAAGCACATTCCTGACCTTCGAAGTAGTATTGAACATCGCACACTGTACACGATTTAGATGTTCGTGTACGCACGTATAGATGCGACGTCCGACACGATCCGGATTTGTTCGGAAATTTTTGCGATTTCGTACGATGGATATTGAAAATTTTGTGACAATGACAGATGACCACAAATGTTTGTTGGACCAAAGTAATTCAACTACGTGACCATCAGCGCAGATCATGGCGGAGAATCTCTAAAGAACTAAAAAATACCTGTAAGTTAAATAATTTGGTTTAATGAAGGTGAGGTATAATTATGTACTTCGAACAAAAAACTTTTAAATATTTCTCCGATGTTATGAGCTCTCGTTGCACTTTAATTCTCTCCAGCATTTGTAAATCTATAGATAGATAGTCATGAAATTTGTCATTATTTAAGTCTGCTATAATAGAGTTTTCCAGAAGATACAGATTATTCATTTGGCACAAACGTTATTGGAAAAAGGGGAAAAGTAACTGATGGTGACCAACGCAAGACGCAATCAATGTGCGCGCTCCATACGTACGAAAATAATCGTACGAATACGTACGTAATAATTCGTCTCCAAAGTGCGGCCGGCCATACACGTACATACAAAGGTGATGTATGATAGTAAAGCAATATATTATCTGCACTTATATTATAAAGTTTGTAAGTTTGGATGTAGGAGGTGATATCCGAAACAAATCATTCGATTTCAAAAATTCTTTCACAAATATTTAGAATGAACCTTCAGGGTAGACATAGGTTGATATTGCTGCCTTTGCTTTTATACCCTGCATATTATCCCGTTAGAAAAAAAGTAACCCATAAAAACCAAGTTGTTATTATATTCCCTTTCTTTGTAAAATATAACAACAATTAATGACGAATTAAAACATATAACATAACACTAAACTTACAGTAATTTCATATATTTCTAAAATGTCAGATGTTTTGAGCTTTGAAGATTAAATTCTAAAAACATTTGTCAGTCAATTTAGATTAGATTGTAGTTCAGATTTTACGATTGTGTTTTTGAAAAAAAAACTGACTGAACATTTGCTTATTTGTCGCTTATAATAATGAATATCTTTTGTCCCTATGCGTTCCTAAAATATTCATATAATGACATCAATTCCCACACAACGGTCACTACCAGCCGCAAAGCGGCCACCACAGCCGACCATACCGTCAAGTAACAAGCAAATAGCAATGCTGCATTGCGTTCAATAGCCGCGCAACGGGTACTATCGGTCGCGCAGCTGCCCAGGCATCCGCATGCAGGGCCTAGCAGCAAGCAATCGGCGATAGATCGATCGATCGATAGAAGCAATCGAATAGAATAATAAACTCACTATTTTATATTTTATTTACCAATGATGTATTATAGTATAAAAGTATATCAATACGCATTTAACGCTCCTCCCTTAAACTCGAGCTATTAGCTCATATTTATGGTGAGTATAATAAAATATTTAAAATGTCTTAAAGTAAGTGTAATTTATTTTATAAAATCATTGTATATAATATATTACACTTATTTTATTATTATTTATAGTATTTTGTTATACCTACTAGACAAATAAAAAAAATAAAAAAATACATAATCTTTGGGAGATTCGTCCGTCTAAATGCGAAAAATTAGTTACCAATTAATGACAGCAACATATACATATTTCAAATAACGATTAGTATGTCACCCTTAAAATACCATCACTAATAAGTAATAACATAATGAAACGAATATAATGAAGTAATGAGTTAATAAATGAAGTATAATCATTATAGGAAAATACTATTACTTACAATTTTAACTGAGGTCTCGAATTTTGAAAGAGTAAAGTTTTCATTCTATATAAGATTTTTTTGGCTGTGATTTTAAGAGTTAAATATTTCTCTGCAGTCGTGAAATCATAAACTCTAAAGGCAAGGAGAAGAAGGCAGAAAATAGACAACTTTAACGTGATTCACGATGCATGTGGTATTTTTATTTATTTTTTTTATTTAAAATATAATGGAAATAAAAAAAAATAATGATATAATTTAGATACGAAGTCATTTTTTTTATAGTTGGCCGAGTTTTAGCATTTTTGTCACATCTGTTTTGAATTTGTCAGTGGTCAGTTGTTTGGTCTGTTGTGGCAGGTCATTGTAGAGTTTTAATCCATTGCAAATTAGTCGGGATTGTCCTGTTTTTGTTTTGGCGTGTGTTATGTGATAGTTTTGAGCCATTCTAGTGTTGTGTTGGTGTTTTTCGTGTATTTTGTGTAATTTTATGTCTTTATCTTGTATTTCGCCAATTGCTAGTCTGTGAATGATATTAAGTGTTTCGATTTTTGTAATGCTTTCGATGTTTAATTGTTGTGTTATACGGTATACAGTTTCAGTTGGTGTCCGGTATTTCAGATCATAGACCATTTTTAGTATTTTGTTTTGCTGTCAATAAGTCTGTTTAGCTTAGTTTTGTTTCCGGTTCCCTAGAAGGGTATCAAATATCCTATTTTACTCTTGACGTATGCCTGGTGCATCAGAATTTTTACGGTCTTTGGTGTGATTTCGTGTATTTTGTGGAATAGGCTGGTCAGTTTTGTCAGTGAGTCAATTACTTTGTCTATTTGAAAGGTCCATTTGAGATGTCTGTCTATGTTGAGTCCTAAGTATTTAGTATTTTCTAGTTCATACTCAAATACATATTAAGGTATACATCGTATTCTGCAGAAACTATTGCACCTAGAAATAGTATTTTAAGCAATCGGCGGTATTTTTGCCAAAAACATCTTAAAATATTTATCGAGCTGTGGAAACTATCAAATCTCTCGTACAATGCTGCACCAGGCTTACGGAGGTCAAGCAGGGTCGCTGATATAATTTGACTAACGACGTGTCGCGAATCAATCTAATTTTAAATAACAAAAAGTACGATTAGCTGAATTTGCTGATTACTGACCGGTATAAATACTGCATTCGCGCAGTGCATCTTCAGTTAGTGCAACACCATTAATTCACAAGCTTCCTTATTTCTTGTACGAAAAGTAAAATAAAGCAGCAGAAATGGCTCCCGTCTACAAGTTCACCTATTTCGACTTCATGGGAGTTGGAGAATCCATCAGGTACCTGATGACCTATGGAGGAATCAACTACGAAAACGTCACCGTGGACTACAAGACCACCTGGCCGACCATCAAGCAGAGTAAGTTTAAATAATATGCTAAAAAAATATTAAAAATTGTATTGCTGCATACATTTGCAACAAATACAAAATTAAACAACAAACAATATAAATGATAAAATTTTAATGAACAAAAAAAACATTTTTAATGTGGTATTTTAAGTAGTTTTCGTTTTTTGTAAAAATTTCTTCATCTCTTATACAGGATGTCTCAAAGCTAGTAGCAAACATTTCGGAGAAGTCTTCTCCATTAATTTTTGAATAGAAAATATTCTTTACACCTTAGGTGAATATCGACAGTTACGGATATAAGCGACACCAAATTACGCATTTTAAAAAATATTTTCTATAAAATGTTGGACCATCACTACACTAGGTTTTATGGAATATTAAAAATTCATTCGCTTTAATAATAGTAAAATATAATGACGAATACTTACAAAGAATATTTTTTTTAATTTCTGCAAGGTTTTAATAAGTTTATTTGACTTGTATCAATGCGAATAAATTTACAATATTCTATGTATAAATTAATTTCACGATAGCCTAATGTTTTACAAAATACAAGTCAGATTTTTTTTTAAAATGCAAACTTTTATGTCGCTTATCTCCGTTACTATGGACATTTCACCCAAAGTCTAATATTTTCTATTCAAAATTAAATTAGGAAGACTCGTTCAAGTTTTTTGCTACTAGTTAAGAGACATCCTGTATAGTACAAATTATAAGGTAACACATATAATGTAATAATTTTTTTTTTTAAACCACAAACATCAATCAGCCTTTGAATAGTCACAAATTATTATTCTACATGAAAATTTACCTTTTTTTTTGTTGTTACTTTTCAGATGTTCCTTTCGGCAAGCTCCCGATGTTGGAATACGAAGGCAAGGTCCTGTACCAGCCGCTGGCCATCGCTCGCTTCTTCGGCAAGAAGTGCAACCTCTTCGGCTCTGATGACTACAGCAACGGGCAGATGGATGCCGTGGCTGAAACCATCTACGAATTTTACTATGGTAAGATAGCAATACCTAACAGAAATATAAATTTCGAAATTCTAATTTGAAACCATTTTTTTATTGCAAATGCTTTAATACACTTTTCGTTCATCAGAGGTTTCCAGGTGGTTCTTTGAGACAGACACTACCAGGAAAGTCTACTACAAAAAGGTTTTGGAAACAGAATTCTTCCCCGTGTACCTGAGCCGTCTGGACAAGATGGTTGAGACCAACAGCGGTTTCTTCTTTGGAAAGGTTTGTTTGTTTAAAAATAATATATTTTTTAAATTTTCAAAAAAACTTGTTGCAAAATCAATCTGTTAACTTAACTTAAAACGATATTATTTTATTTCATTTTACACTATTTTCAATCGTCAACTTGTCATGTGAATTGAAAAATGACATTTTTTTTCTAGATATTTAAATCAGTGTGTGTGTCTCTTAGACTACACTTAAGTCTCCAGACTTAATCAAATATGTCTCTTGTCACTTACTTACTTACCATCCTAGCGTTTTCCCGCCGGAATAGGTAGAGAGAATAGAGCGCCACACTCTTCTTTCCTGATAACAAATCTCGCCTCACCCATTGCGTGTAAGCTCGACGATTGTTGAGGGTCCTAACAGGACCATATTCCAGTATTTGGTTAATCTGATCATGCCACTTCTTCCGCGGTCGCCCTCCTCTTTCTGGCGCCACTACCACTTGCTTCATATATCTTTCTTACCATTCTTTCCATCGTAAAGTACATGTATCACCATTGAAATAATTAAAATTAAAATTTGATAACTCGCGTGGTTCTCTCAGTTTGAAGTAATGCTTGCTCAGGATGTGCTATATATTTGTACTGGTCTTTTCACTAAGAAATGAATAATAAAATACATTCCAATTTCTAGTAGTTCCCTTCGGTTTGAAGCATTACCTGTGCGAGATGTTTGTTTAACTTGTCAGAGAATGGATTTTAATAGGATTTGTTTATATTTCTAGTACTCCTGGGTCGACTTCTGGTTTGTGGGCATCATCGAGTCCATCCTGGGCATGTGGGGAGTAGACTTCCTCCAGGGCAAGTACACCCACCTGTACCAGCTGCTGCAGAAGGTCCACACCGTGCCGGCCATCAAGACCTACATCACCAAGAGGCCAGACTACGACTATTAAGAATCTTCGGTGCACAATCCTCTCAGCCCTGAACCCAATGTATTCACTTTAATTCAAAATTATATAAATCCATGTAATTATGTTCAAAATAAGATAAAATTATTTATTTGGTATTTAATATTTGTGTCTTAAACAGTGAAGCTCTTCCTTTGAAATTAAAATGTACAGTTGGAAATAAACTTGTTGCCTAGTATATGTTGATTTGTTTTCTTTTATATTTAAATCCAATTTTATAATATTTTGATATGTACCTTTATTATGAGAACACAATTAATAATTATCCCTCTGTGGACAAAATCCAGTAATTGTGTTCTCAGAATATACATATACAAATAATGTTAAAAATATATACTTGTCTATAAAAGGAATTGAAAATCATATTTTTCAGGAGTATTCTGGTGAATATACTTGCATTAAAAATAATATTGCTTAATATTCCATCATGTAAAGGACCATACATATCCCTAGAATAGTCCATTCAAATATATGAAAGAAACTTATTTACAAAGAACATATATACAACTTTCAAAAATGTGATAATGTGTGGATGTTCTTACGGTGGAATTCATGAACGTTGCTTTGTGCAAAGTGAACACTTAAGCCAGCTCTTACAAGTCGTAAGCCCTCGGCCACCCTATGAAGACTTACATATACGTTTCCCACATAAATAGCTTCTTCTCTGTGAGATTTTTATTATTTATCCCAATTAAATAGTACAATTTTATAGATAGTGTTTTTCTAGATTAAGGCAATAGCTCAATTAAATCAATACTTGAAAAATGTTATTTGACCATGTAATAGAGACATCCAAGTTCAACTTAGTCCACAAAATATTCCATGTAGGTACTATGTGAAATACTGAATACTTTAGACAGGCAGTGTAGAGAATAAGAGACTTGTTTCTACACTTAACTTGATGGTGTAATTGTGATCGGTATTGGGCGAAAAAAGTGAAAATTGTGACTACAATAATTTTTTTGTGATGTGAATGACAAAAATTGCGTCTTAACAGTATTCCATTCACAACAACACAGCAAATTATTTTTACTAAAAATAAACTCGTGTGTGTTGTAGTCGACTATATTTTCAGAAAAAAAACACCTCTCATGCTATATTCAGATTCTCAATCACTGTTCGTGTTTGTGACTTGCGATCGGTGTTTCAATCACAGTTTGTGATTTTACTCATCATAAGTGAATTCCTGCGAGAATTCCGAGTTTTAATTGGTATGTGAAAACTTTAACACTACGGAGATAATTGCAAGTCAATAATAGTTTTTTAAGCGAATGTTTTATGGATATTGTATTGTTTATCAGCATTATAAAAAGGTCGTCCCTTTTCCCCATAGGAATTCAGCTTCAAATCTACCTATATTTATAAATAGAGACAATTATTTTTCTTACGGGGCCATCTAATATCGAAAGTCGGCGATCATTCTAGCGATTACGACTTTATTTACCGTAAACGGAACCGCACGGAACAACTCAGTCGAGTACGACTTATACCAGTCCCTCAAATTATGCGGCGTCTTCCTACGCTTCTTTTATTACTAATTTTCTCCTGGATGATGAGATGGTTAAGACTTCATTTTAGTCCTCTCATAATATGTCCGAGATACTCCAGATTTCTTGTCTTGATAGTCCGCAGCTCTTCTCTGTTTTTTTGCATACGCCGGAGGACTTTGAAATTCGTCACTCCATCCACCCAGGAAACATTCAATGTGCGTCTCAAAAGAATCAACTTTGCGGATTAGGTCATGGTTTAGTGTCCAAGCCCCCATCCCATATAAGAGAATGGCGAAAATATAACGCCGTACCATACGCATTCTAAGTTGAAAGCTTAGGTCATGGTTACAAAATAACGATGTCATTCTGAGAAACGCACTTCTTGCAATCTCTATTTGAGATTTTAATTCTTGAGATGAATCCTAATTCTCGTTCACCCGTGCATCTAAGTATTTACTTGTATTACGTGACTCTTTCTATTCGTTCGTATTTGAAGGTTATATTTGATGTCGGAGGTGATCTTTTTGATGCTATTAACAATTTGAGACAGTTAGATACACTAAGAATGTAGAAAGAGAGCTAGAAAGAATTTAAGGAGAGGACGGCCGAGGAAAACATTTAAGAACCAGTTGCTGGACTGGAGCAAATGTAGAAGCTATCGAGAAATAAATATCTGCGTAGAATAGGGATCGATGGGGATGTCGGATCGATGGTGACGTGGGGATGTTCCTTAAGGTGAAGAATAAGAAGATAAGAAGAATAAGTATCCCTAAAAAAAGACAATGAAATTACAAATATAAAATTCTGAAGGAATAAAATAACAAATAAAAAAATTATGAAGAAAATTATGCGATTTAAAAAAAGTTTACTGAAATAAAATATTAATAAATATTGTTGAAGGTTCCAACTATACACAGATAAGATCAGACCTTTTCGAATAGGAGCCAGCGACCGCCAGACTTACGTTACAGTATCAAACATGAAATATTTTCTGTAGATGTATACTACAGTAGGTGAGAAGATTTGGATATTATGACGTTTGATTGAGGGGGATTTTGACAGTAAAAAAGGGTAAAAAAACAAATATTAGGTCCTTACATATGAAATTGACGTTTTACCGTACTGGCAAATTTGATCTCAAATATCTTCTCTTTGGTTAGGAATTCCAAATCCAAATTTTTACAGCTATTTACTCATGTATTTGTGTTTTGAAAATTATAATTCATTTGTTTTTTCCTCAATTGTTTTTTTCTTTGCGAGACTCAGTTTACAAAATGAAAAACTTGAAATATCGCGTTATTTACGAGTACGAGTTCCACCGTGGCACCAGTGCTGCAGAAACGGCTCGAAGGATTAATGATGTGTATGGCGACGGTGCCGCAAAAGAAAACACAGTGCGTTTTTGGTTCCAACGTTTTCGTTCTGGAAATTTCGACCTGCAGAACAAGCCCCGTGGACGGCCGGAGACCAAAGTTGATAATGAAGAATTGAAGGCTATTGTGGAAGCGGAATCCATCGCAAACACATCCGAGTTAGCTACAGGCTGCGGTGTTAGTGATAAAACTGTTTTAATCCACTTGAAGCAAATTGGTAAGGTGAAAAAGCTTGAAAGGTGGGTACCTCACGAATTGAGTGAAGCAAATCAACAAACGCGAGTTACTTGTGAGCGTTTGGTGGACTAGTGCTGGTGTCGTTCACTACAGCTTTCTTAAATCTGGCCAGACGATTACGGCAGATGTCTATTGTCAGCAACTGCAAACCATGATGGAAAAGCTAGCTGCTAAACAACCGAGGCTGGTTAATCGCTCTAGGCCACTGCTGCTTCATGATAACGCTAGACCACACACTGCACAACAGACGGCTACCAAATTAGAGGAGCTTCAATTGGAATGTCTAAGACATCCACCGTAATCTCCGGACCTTGCCCCAACAGATTACCATTTTTTTCGAAATTTGGATAACTTCTTGCAAAGGAAAAAATTCAACTCCGATGGGGCAGTCCAAACCGCCTTCAAAGATTTTATTGATTCCCTTCCGAATGGTTTTTTTAGTAAAGAGATCGATGAACTACCTATGAGATGGCAAAAGTGCATAGATAGCAATGGTACATACTTTGATTAAATAAATATATTATAATAAAAAAAAATCGACTTTATGTTCCTCCCATACTAAACGTCAATTTCATATGTAAGGACCTAATATATTATGGTAGGTGTATAAAATATATGATATGTCGTATGAAGGGTATACAAAGACAACAATCTAAGCATAATAATTTCATTTTCTGTTTGTCTGTCCGTCCGTCGTAACCTAGTGTAACGTCCGTAACATCTTTATAGTATAAAAACTTTTTTTATTCTTTTTTTCAAATAAAAGTACCGTCATTTTTGATGGGTTACAGCTAGTTTTTTTTCTTTTTTTCATATAAAAGTACCGTCATTTTTGATGGGTTAAAATTTCGTTCAATACTTTTTTGCACCGTTTTTCTCTTCTAGTGCTTGTACGGTTGGCGGATGATAGCGATGATGTTGGCGATCATAATCTTGCTAGGAGCAGCTACAAATAGCTGGACCGTGGATTTTCACACGTTTTTTTTTGTAAATTAATATTTAAACCTATTTCTTCTTTTTTTGGTACTGATTTATTTTAAGGAAATGAGGGTTTTTTTCACAAGTTTTTCAGATAATGCAGAAAAAATTTTAGTAGCATAAATCTTCACGTTATGAATAAAATATTGGCTTGTATAGATGTATTTAGTTAATATAAAAATGTAAGACAGTAAGTACAAAATTATAATTTGAGGAGACTTGAAGCCACTTTAAGTTTTCGAGAATAAAGATTAACGTATTTGAATATTACTATCTACCAAACGGCCGTGTTCTGAACTCAACAATATTTATGAAGATCGACAATTATGTATAACATTGTAATGCCGCCAATTTTGACGTTTTAAGTTTGACAGGTTTGAAATTAATGAATTCAATCAATCAGAAACTCTAAAACGTAAACAAACGTTAAATTATTCACAACTAGCTGTAACCCGTAAAAAATGGATCGCGTCTTTGTCAAGCCCTTGTATATATATATTTATAATATCTTTTTGGCGGTCCACGGAGAAGCGACCGTAGCAACATGCGTAGAGCGGCCGATTCAGATTTGCTGGCCCGGGTTTCAAGCTTCGTCTCCGGTCGTTTAATTCCGTTTTTTTAGCCGTGAATTCGATCGAAATTACGGATGTTGCACGACGTTACGGGGACAGACAGACAGGCGGACGGACGGACAGGCAACGAAATTATTATGTTTGATTATGAATAATGAGCTTTATAATTGATTGAATTCGAATTGACAAAATTGGCCGCTTTACAATATTATACAATAACTGTCGAGATACAGAAATAGCAATATGCTTAGTTCAGAATACGCCCAAAAGAGTGGTTTTTACAAAATTGATAATTTATTGAATTGAAAGTGAATCAATTAATCAGTTAATCAAAAATTTGTCTATTGGATAGCGGATATCTTTTTTTCCAATTCCTCTATTTATAAAATATTCTCACATCAATTGTCTTATGTGCTATGTGGTAGCGAAACGTGGATCTCAACCATGGTAAAAAGATGGTGTTTTATCCGGGAGAGGAAGATTTTCAAAAAAAAAAATTGGAGCCATACAAGAAACCACCAAGACTTAGAAATTCTTCAGCACGATCTCAATGAACTCCACAGGTGGTGTACTAAAAACAAACTTATGTTAAATATCGGTAAATGCTCAGTAATGTCATTCTCTAGATCACAAAATCAATATCAGGCTAATTATCTCATTAATGGACATCATCTCCCAATAGTCACCTCGGCAAAGGACCTTGGCGTTATTGTGGACCATAAACTGAATTTCTCAAGCCACGTGGAGAAAGTTGCGTCACAAGCTTTCAAGACTCTTGGTTACATCATTAGAGCTGGGAAGGACTTCAGCAATGTCTACACGCTGGTACGACTATTCGACAGTCTTGTGAGACCGATTTTAGAATACTGTTCTGTCATTTGGTCGCCGTATACCAATAAACTAATCAATCAGCTCGAAAGAATACAGCGCAAACTATGTAAATGCATCGCCTATCGTACACGATCACCAGGAGATATTGAGACCGTATATAACAGATTTAGAATCAGCAAACTAATCACTCGAAGACAATTGTCTGATCTGACCTTCTTCTACAAATCTGTCAACGGACAGATAGACTCGCCCGAGATCCTGGAACAATTTGGCATTATCACTGCTAGGCCGGATCTAAGAGTGCGTAGATTGTTAGAAACCACTAAATCCACAAAAAGTTACGTGTACAATGGCCCAAGAAATAGGATTGCCAATCTGGTGAATAGCCACTGTGTTGATATCAACTTCTTCGATGAATCATACGTCTCATTCTCATCAGCGGCAAAAAGATTGTTATCACAGTATTAAAATTACCCTCAACCCTATATGATTATACCATGTTGTTACTATGTTAGTATTGTTTTTTTATATATGTGCAATTTTTCTAATCCATTCATTTAAGTCTATTATTTTTGTAAAATCAATGTATGTAGCCGATTGGCGTATGAATAAATAAATAAATAAATAAATAAATAAATAAATAAATAAATAAAAGAAACAGGATACCCAGGTGGAACCATAAACTCCAATTTTGTACAACGAGCAAGATATCTGGACTGGACATGACCAAAGAATGCCCACTTCAATGTACCCACATATGGCACTACATCACCAACCTCAGGGGTCCTTTTCCGTGACGCGCAGATGGTGGAGATAATCATGTCGCCAGGGTTTGAGTGAAATGAAAAAATATTTTTTTTGCCTAACTATATAATGTCTATAATGTAGCATAAAAATGTAATTTTTTTTCGTGCAGATGACATCAGTTGGAAATAATTTTCATTTATTTTCATCTGCACGAAAATTTAAATTTTCATTAACAAGCAAACGGCGCATTTAAACATAAATAATATGCATTATCGTACATAATATTATTAGTTAGGTGTGTGCAAAATATAAATAACAAAGGCTTAATAGTTTTTGACGTATTTTCACTAATAGTCTGAAAAAGTGAGTTTCGAGAAGAACGCAAAAGAATAATGAAATTCGTTTAAGAATTCACCTACACGGTAGCTTCAAATTGCTAAAACTCCACCAGTTTTTAGAATTTTTGAATGAATGATGAAGTTTTCGACTCAAAAAATTCCTTAGGATAGTCGCCCGACGATGATGATAATTAGTGATAGACAGATTACTGCAAACTGCATTACAACTGAAAACAAAGATGTCTTAAATTTGCAACCGTATGGAGATTACAAGACGCATTACTCAATTTAAATAAAATATTTTTAATCACTCTTTCATAAAATCATTATCGAAACGTTCGCACAATATTCCACCAGGCCTAGAGGGGTCAAGCAGGGCTACAGGACTGATACAGCTCTACCAATCAGAATGTAACCAAACGAAGCTAATTTAAAAACAAAGCACTGATTACTTTCAAAAGCTGATTACCAGCCGGTATAAATAGCGCCCTCCTGCAGTGCATCTTTAGTTAGTGCAACACCATTAATTCACAAGCTTCTTCCTTTCTTGTACGAAAAGAAAAATAAAGCAGCAGAAATGGCTCCCGTCTACAAGTTTACCTATTTCGACTTCATGGGAGTTGGAGAATCCATCAGGTACCTGATGACCTATGGAGGAGTCAACTACGAGAACGTCACCGTGAACTACAAGACCAACTGGCCGACCATCAAGCCAAGTGAGTTACAATATGTTGAATTTGATAATTAAGTGTCATTATAAATGTAAAAAAAATAATTTAAATTATATTAATACATACGTACTTTTGCTATAATTGTTAAACGTCAATATCTTATAAAATAATACTGCCTCCAGCAATTAATCCGTTTTCATTTGTTCGAAAATTCTTTTGGCCAGGAAAAAACAAATTTAGTAAATCATCAGTGGTTTTAATTTTTTTTTTAATCTTATTTAAATAAAACATTTTTTGAAATTTATCTACATAAATGAAATATAACAACATTTTTAATGTAACCCAAATTAATATTAATTTTATCAGAATTCAAATTTCTAACTTTCAATCATCATCATCATCACTTTTGGCTTTACAACCTTTGGTGGGCCTCTTCAAAAGTCTTCCTTTACTGATCTCGATCTTGTGCCAGCTCTCTCCATTTCTGGATCTGCAAGGCAGATATATGTCTTTGAGAATATTGTTGCTCCATCTTCATTTTTTCCTTCCTAAGCTACATCGCTTATGGTCTTGAGTTCACTATGGAATTCGACGATTATTGTTCATTTATTAAACCCCTTTCAAAAGTCCTTAATTTATTCAGCTTGTTTATCAATGATCACTAATTTATCAAAAAATATATCGTGATTTTTTTGTTGCTTTCCAGATGTTCCCTTCGGCAAGCTCCCGATGCTGGAATACGAAGGCAAGGTCCTGTACCAGCCGCTGGCCATCGCTCGCTTCTTCGGCAAGAAGTGCAACCTCTTCGGTTCTGACGACTACACGAACAGCCAGATGGATGCCGTAGCAGAAGCCATCCACGAATTCTTCTATGGTGAGATATTATGACAGAGTTGTTATTTTTTATTTTAATTCTACAAAACGGAGTTCTTTTTATTTCAATTGGAAGTTTTAACACATTTTCCTTTCAACAGAGGTTTTCAGATGGTTCCATGAGACAGACTCCACGAGGAAAGCCTACTACAGGAAGATTTTGGAGACTGAGTACTTCCCCGTGTATCTGACGCGTCTGGACAAGATGGTGGAGTCCGGCAACGGATTCTTCTTTGGAAAGGTTCGATTTTTTTATTTTATTTTAACAATAAAAAATTATAAAGTTTTAGAAAGATTTTTTCTAAAATTCAATGCAAATAAAGTCATATCTGTTTCCTATATATGTATTAATTTCCCAAATAGTATAATATTCTTACAAGTTTATTATTTCTATTCGTATCTGTTACTGTTAAGATGCTACGGTTGTCTTTTGTACTTTAAAATCATTTCAGAACAATTAGTGGAGAAGAAAATAAATTTAAAAAAAAAAACTGTAATCTTCGAGATTTACGCGTCCCAATTAACTGGGATGCTCAGCCTCTTGTAGGAAGGGATGTAAAAATGATAAGTCATTGCTGGGAGATTATGTAAGTTTAACGGGTATTTGCGGTGGCTGGCCCTAAAGCGTGAGACCCTCAATCCTCCGTAATATGTACCAGTGTACCGAAAAATTTGTTTCAAAAATACTGAGAACACATTTCCAAAAGTACAAAAATAATTTTAAATTCTAGCGTAGGACTCGTTATTTATTTATTATTTTTATGGTTAGGTAGCTGAGCGCGCCTTACTTTAGGTGACTGTAAATATATAACCTGCACGGGCAGGATGTGCTATATACTGCTATGTACTGGTTTTTTAACTTAAAAAATTGTTAATAAAATACATTCCAATTTCTAGTAGTTCCCTTCGGTTTGAAGCATTACCTGTGCGAGATGTTTGTTTTACTTGCCAGATAATGGATTTTAATATGATTTGTTTCTATTTCTAGTACTCTTGGGTCGACTTCTGGTTTGTCGGCATCATCGAGTCCATCCTGGGCATGTGGGGAGTAGACTTCCTCCAGGGCAAGTACACCCACCTATACCAGCTGCTGCAGAAGGTCCACACCGTGCCGGCCATCAAGACCTACATCACCAAGAGGCCAGACTACGACTATTAAGAATATCCCATGATTAATAATCTTCAGCGACAACAGCAGCTCTAGCTCAAAATGAAAATAACGAATATGAGCATAATTTAAGACGGCTCAAAATCAAAAATACACCCTAACGTAAACTTTTTAACACTATTTGGGTTTGGATCAAAATAAAATTACAGTATTTATTTGTTATTTAAAATTTTTCGTCCTAAACAGTTTGAAATTAAAATTTACGACTGAAAATAAACCGTTTACCTATTATAAAATTATGTTTTTTATTACAAATTCCACAATATGCTTACAAATTGGTAACCCGCCACCTGCCTAGATTGGAAGCAAATACTTGCATGACAACAAAACCGACACGCCTTGCTTTCGACACGGTATTGCAAACCAATACGTAGAGACACTCAATAGAAGCACCAGATCCCACAAATCATAATTGTAGGTAAAATTACGAGAAGAAAAAGTCCCGGAAGAAGAAAGATGAAGAATGAAAGGCAAGCATCTGAAGCTCCTGAAAGTAAGATAGTGAAGGCCAATATCATCGCTAATGGTCTATAACCGGACAAGCACTAGAAAAATAAAATAGACTTAATTTTTTTTAAATAGAGATGCGAACACGGAATACGTGTTCCATCAATATTCTTACTATTTTCCAACTAAGCCATAAAAGCCCGTGCGATGAAAATAAAACTAACTTGCTGATGTTCGGTATTGGGGTTCGAACCATCGACCACCAGATCACTGGATGAGCGTCAAGCCCACTACACCAACAATCTACTCGTATTGGTATTGAGAATTTAAAAATCTGGTTCAAATTTCTGCAAGGTTGCTATAATATAAATCAAATACAATGATTATTTGTCTTGTTTTAAAACGAATGAATTTTTAAAATTAGATTTAAGGTACTCCGATGATAGACCAACCTTTTACAAAGGTAAGAAATATTGGAAAAACTGGAAACTTAAATGTCACTGTTAGTCAATGGTAAAACCATTTCTACTCATAAACTTTAATTTAATTTATTTATATTAATATTTTAGACACACAGAAACGGAGTAATTAAAAATATAATAAAAAATAGGAAAAAATGGCAAATGCATCAAACACTATACATACATAATAATTATAGCACATAAATAAAAAATTTAACACTTTTAACAACTTTTAATTATAGATAACTACATATATCGATTAATGAACAAATCATGATTTATAAACTATCTTCTCCCCATCACGAGTCTTCTCAGTTGTTTATTAAGAGTGCAATTTCATAATATTAAATGATTTGTTCTAATTCTTTGAACCATCCCACGTGTCTGTACTACAGCGCTGGCGACGCATTGCGATTAACAATTATTCTCTAAATCGTACATATCTTTTTATTTATTTATCAACGCTCTAGTGGGCTTTTCCAGTATAATATAAAGTACAAGAGTACTTACATACACATAACATAAAACCCGTTTTTTTTTAAATAAAACATTTTTAAAGAGAAGTGAACAATTATTAAACACTTTAAAATAAATAAATATACATCAATAATGATTATTATAAAAGTAAACAGTAATAATTAAAACCATAACAAAATAAAAATAAAATAAAATAAATAAATAGTAAGCAAATTCAGAACGGTACTAATGCAAGGAGAACAAAATATAAATAAAAATTTAATCCATTAAATTGTACTCAATTCTACTGGCATATTCTTAGTCTAAGTAATTCTTTAGTTCAGCTATGCTCCTACAATAAAAATGTCAACGAATTTAGAGAACTTATTTCCAATGCGTGTTATCGGTGAATTTAAGGCATAGTTGTTCCTGTGGTCCCTACAAATAACGTTTTACTTACACATTTTTTTGTACCTGTATCACGTGTTATCTGCCAAAATCCCCCGAACTCAAATGTCATAATATCCCAACCTTCTTACCTTTCTTACCAAGTCTGGTGGTCGCTGGCTCCTACTCTAAATGGTTTGCGGGCGTGCAAGGGCTGCAATACGTGCTTGTTAACAGATTGTTCTCGTTGTCATCCGTGTTACCTAGCCACACGATTTATGATCATGATAATCTGAGAATAAAAAGCAGAAGTATTAGATTTATTAATAAAAAAAATAAGGTACAAATAAAGTAAGTTTTATAATCTATCCATTTCTACATTATATACCTACAACATGCATATGAAAGAAGTCAATCTTTTTCAGATAGACTTAATATTTGGAAGGAAATTGATGGACTTAAGGTTTCTATAAAATTACTTAAATTGGCTGCCCTGATTTTCTCTCTAAAGTATGTATAGAATTTCATTGACAATGCGTTCAAAAGATATGTTCTATTACGATAATACTCGAACAAACTGCCACATACACTCATCAATGCCTTTAAGTCAGTGAGTATGTAAATGTATTCCATGACACCTTGCTACTTTAAAAATAAACATGATTCTGAAACAGTGATAGTTTTCTGTGTTAAGATCTGCTATTTCCTGTTTTAATCATAAGTTTGTTGACTCTTAATAATGTAGTGAATGCGAGATTTTATAGGAAATATAGCTTACAAATTTATAGGAAACAGATTTTGGAAGGGATCGGGATGAGGACTGGAATCCACAATTTAGTACATTTTAATTAAGTAATCATCCGTGACTGCATTCAAAACATTTAAATTTTTTTTTGGTTAACCTAATAACCTACATCTAACTATACATACATCTAACTTTTGGATTTTACATGATACACTACCTAAGAATACTATAATTAACATGAATAATAAAATAATAAAAAGAGTTGATAGTTGTAAGTATCTAGGTAAACATATGGATAGCTGCTTAAAATGGGATGTACACGTCCAAGAACTTTTGAAAAAAGTTAGATATTTTCAATTTATTAGCTATAAGTTACGATACTTCGCGGACTCTAAAGTGTTAAAAATGTTATACCATACTTTGTTCGAATGTACTATTAACTATTGCATCATTACGCGGGGCTGTGGCTATAAAAACGCTATCAAACCAATATTTGACATGCAAAAGAGAATATTTAAAAAAATAGGATTAGGGAAAAGTTTTGTATTAAATGTTAGACAACAGTTTGAAGTATTATTTCAATGAATGTACTAAAATATTTAATAACTATGATGGTAGATCCAGACATAAATTAATACAAGGGCCCAAAATTACTAAAACAATGTACTGTAAAAGTCCCTTATATACAGCTACTAAATACTTCAATCCTTTACCCACTGAACTAAAAATTGTAACCGAAGTAAACAAGTCAACTAAAAACTAAATAAAAAATGGATAATCGAAACACAAGAACATATGATATCCTTATAAATGTAATTGTAATCATCATACAACTACCATTCGAGTCACTATTTTGAAAACTAGGTATTAATATTAGTCACTAGTTACTAATTTATATTGTTTTTATTGAGTTTTAGTCGTGTGTAAATCATTACACATGTCTAACTCCTCATCTCCCGAACCTATGTACAGGTATATGTATATACCTTTAAAGGATTTAATATACTTATAATGTATGTAATATATATTATATTTTGTATACTTTCTTTTGGGATTTAATAAATGAGAAATACATAAATCAAAGCTTGCATCTTTCGAGTATACAAGTATATTTTTAAAGTAGGATAATCAAAGAAAGAGCGTCAAAAGCGGCTATATGACTTTGACGCGATTTTACATTTTTCTATAATAATCAAGAAAATCTTTGTATGTATTGGTCTCCGCTCATATTTGCCATGGAACTACGCTAGAGGCGCTGCATCCAACAGGACCGTTGAATTTGGAGACTATGTCGAAAAACGTATTCATTTTAGAAAACTGGCTTTCCTCTTCTTTTCTCGTATTAATGAATCATGTTGGTTTATGACACATTCATATTCGTGTCTATGAAAATAATATGTAACAATAAAACAGAGAACAAAATCATCACAATCAATGGTAATAATATTGAAACAGTAGATGAATATATATACCTAGGACACAAGATAAAAATGAACAGCAGAATTGCCAAGGAATAGGAATGAGCTGGGCTGCTTTTGGCAAACTCAAACATATCTTCGAGAACAAAGAGATCCCAATTAGCCTAAAAAGAAAAACCTTTGAATCGTGCATACTGCCAGTGATGACGTACGGATTGGAGACTATGGCCATTACAAAGAAAAGTGTAGAAAAGCTCAAATGCACGCAACGATCCATGGAGAGATCCATGCTTGGAGTAAGCCTAAGAGATAGAATTAGAAACGACGAAATTAGGCGAAGAATTAGAGTAGTGGATATCATGGATCGTGTAGTGAAGCTTAAATGGCAGTGGGCAGGACACGTTGCAAGACAGGATACTACAAGATGGCCTCCCAGAGTTCTGAAATGGAGACCTTGGGAAAATAAAAGAGGCATCGGAAGACCTCAAAAGAGATGGGCCGATGATATTGTCGCTGTGGGGGAAAAGCAATGGCTACAATTAGCCAACAACAGGGAAGAATGGAAAAATAAGGAAGAGGCCTATATCCAGTAGTGGAAAGACGAAGGCATTGAAGCAAGTTGCTGTGAATAAAGGGTGTCGAATACAAGCTCAATTTTTTGAGATTTAAGTTTAACACACGTTAATATTGAAAAATAGTAGCCTCTGTCAGATGAGGTCTCTCCAGGGGAGACGCAGCTGACTCCGGAGTCTCTCCTGCCAGATGCAACGCATCTGTCCTCCACTGTACCATTCTTCCATGACTTCTTCGGCCCACAGTTGTAGGTAATCAAGACTATCTACTTTTCTAGGTTGCCAATGAGGCTGAAAAATATTAAAGTAAAAATCTTTGGAAACATTTGGTTCTAAGACCTAAAACCTAAAACTAAAAAATTTTAGGACTGGAGAAAATAATTACAAATCTCGGGTTGGAGTTGTAGCTATTTTTTTCCAATTAATCATTAACTGTGACGCTTTAGTAAGTGATATAATTGGTACAATGCCAATCGGCATGTAACCCCATACAGATAATTTGAAAAGAACGCAGCGATTAGTTGAATTTGCTGATTACCTTCCAGTATAAATAGTGCTGTCCCCCTATGCATCTTCAGTTAGTGCATCACCATTAATTCACAAGCTTATTTGTTTCTTGTACGAAAAGTAAAATAAAGCAGCAAAAATGGCTCCCGTCTACAAGTTCACCTATTTCGACTTCATGGGAGTTGGAGAATCCATCAGGTACCTGATGACCTATGGAGGAATCAACTACGAGAACGTCACCGTGAACTACAAGACCACCTGGCCGACCATCAAGCAGAGTAAGTTGAAATATTTCGCATTTGAATAGACAAAGACAAATATGATATAATTACTAATCAATATCGAAAATATATTCTGATCTTCTTTAAAGTCTATCATTTAATATCTCAAATCACCAAACAGCAGACAGTCACCTACTTTTCATCTCTCTCTTTGCATGGCCAACTCTAAACAAACGTCATTCATCTACAAATCCAAAAATTCATTTTATCGATCCAAAAATTCATTAAATTACAATCATATTGAAATTTTTAACTCGACAAATTAGTTTCACAACCACACCCAAACTAGTTCAATCAATTTATGTTCCCATATACTCCCATCCTTCGTTCCTTTATATTAATCCTACTTCTGCATACTATACTGTCCTACGTTCTTTTATACTAATACTCCGTCCTTCCCATACCTTTTCAATATATTTTGAAACCATAAATTGTCTCATATACTTTGCTAACATCATTAACAATCATCAGTGAAAAGTTCATAATTGGCATAATTTACTATTTTTTATATATGTCAATTTAAGAATTGCTGTTGTATTTTTCTAATAAATAACTTTTAAAATGATAATATATTATTAATAACTATTAGTACAATCTTTTTTCTGTTAGATTTATACCAGTTCTTTAAACAAGTTTAATTTCTCTGCAGTAGGTCAGTTACAGTAATAATAATATACCCTTGTGATGTAACTCTCATTATTCTTATCAAATTTCGATCAAATTTAAAAAAATAGATATCCGCTATGTTTTTTCAAAATAGAGGCTGTTCAAAATTAAAAAAAAAAACCGTCCGGCAATGCGAGCTTAGATTTTGTAAAAATTTTTTGCATGGATAAGTATCATATTAAAATTTATTCTACCGGTTCCATACATTTTAAATGCATTATAATTTTAAAAAGACACTATTTATTTAATTAAATAATAAATAACCAATCCAGGATGTTTTAGAACTGAAGAGAATTGTTCCTTTATGGGATTTATATGACTGAATGGATATGTGACATAATATTTATTTTATTAATTAAAGTAACTGATCATCTTTAATTAACAAAACGTATGTTTAAAGCGGTTAGTCCTTGCAATTCATGTTTTAAAAGAAACTCTTTTTATGAATAATTATTTTATGCGTATATTTTTCAAGCCTTTTTACACAGCTGACAACTTTTCAATTACAATAAAATTTTAAATGAATACAAAAAATCAAAAACTTATTCGAAATTCCTGATTTCAGCTATTCAATCAAGACACATCGTATTGTGTCTTAAATACTTGATTGACTTATATTATTGATCGTAGTCTAAATTTATCTGAAAAGTGATGGGAGGGTATTTTGTTTCCAAAATACTATACTTAAAATGAAATGTTTTCAACAATTTTTTAACGATTGATGGTAACTAAATAAAAAAATAACCTTAATATATTGATAATAACTTGATTTATGAAATAAATAAATAACTTTAATACAAGCGTTTATCAATCAATAAACAAAATTTTTACTTTTATTCATTGTTTTTTTTGTCAGGGTTTGATAAACTACTGAGACAAAAGCCAAATTAATTAATTAACATGAATATTATTTTAGACAGAGAACTGCGTCTTTTTTAATAAGTAAAAAATCTAATTACCTACAAATATTAAAATATATAAGCATATTCCTAAATAACATGTTTGAATTAACATGCTTATTAACTTTAAACTAGTTTGAATAATGGACTGCCATTTATTGAGAAAGCTTTTATATTCCCAGTAACTATCTGGTTATTTTTAATTTTAGAAGAGGTTCCAAAACGCTTTATGTATATTTATAACATTAAAGATTAAAAAGTTTTTACCATCTTTAGTTGCAGTTAAGCTGATGCAAATTTTTATTCTGATTACAAAAGCCTTGAAAGCTATTATTGGTGTTAAAAATCATCGAGATCTTTAATTGCGTTCTATAATGTAAATAGGTAAGTAAAATTTTTTCTCAGCTCAATACTTCCAAAGAGTCGCGATTTACGGTCCCCTATCGAGAAAAACTAGAAATGATTATTCTTAGTGACGATTTTTAATGATTTTTTCCAGACGTTCCTTTCGGCAAGCTCCCGATGTTGGAATACGAAGGCAAGGTCATGTACCAGCCCATGGCCATCGCTCGCTTCTTCGGCAAGAAGTTCAATCTCTTTGGCTCTGATGACTACAGCAACGGGCAGATGGATGCCGTGGCTGAAGCCATCTACGAATTCTACTATGGTGAGATAGTTATAAAAGAAATGTTAATTTTACTTTTTTTAAATCGTATTTTAATCAAAATTGTAAGCTTTAAAACACCTTTTGTTCTTCAGAGGTTTCCAGATGGTTCCACGAGACAGACTCCGCAAGGAAAGTCCACTACAAGAAAATTTTGGAAACTGAGTTCTTCCCCGTGTACCTGAGCCGTCTGGACAAGATGGTCGAGTCTAACCACGGATTTTTCTTTGGAAAGGTTTGTTCGAAAATTTTATTTAAAAAAATATTTTAATTGTGCGATTTGCCATACAAGCGAAATTGCTGACATAAATCTTTTTTATCATCCTGCTTACTCTCTCTTTCTATCTTGAATGTAAGAGCGATGTTCTTGTCATTGTAGCAAGATTATAGCCATTTTACTTAACATTTTACGATTCCTATTATTATTATAATTATTATTTGCATTTTTTATTATGTTTTTGTTAAATCTACTAATGCCTCTTTACTCCTTCGATTCTTACTTCTGCAATGTTCTTCAACCTACTGCTTATATCTTGTAAAGTATATTATTTATTTATTTAATTCATAATCATGGAAGACCAACAGCACAACAAAGAAGCATAGTAAACATTGATATAATATAGATGGCCAATTACAGGTCTCAACATTCTTAAAATAATCACTCAAAAAGGAAATCATTTAAATTCCATTCAATGAAACATTGTTCAAGGAAGACAATAAAACAATAAAACTAAGTATTTTTTTTTGATAAATTCCCTCCTTGATACTAGACTTGTATTAAAGGGAATGAATTTTTCATATTCGATATAAGTTACTGTAATGATAGTCCAACGTTTTACAAAAAAAATAAGTCAGGAATATTGAAAAAAATGCAAAGTTTGAGGTCGCATATCTCCTTAACTATTGATATTAGGTCATAATAGCTTGAACAGTTTCGACTCATAAGCAAGGAAGGAATATAGTCCTGTGAGGCTATTAATGTTTTCCAAAAACCTTGTATATTGGAGAATTAAACTGAGTATTGCTAGGTCTAATAAAATAGTGCAATAATACTCAAGTATTTTTATAAGGTAGATGGAAGATGAATAGTTGAATTAATCACGATTATCGACAGTAGAGCATAATTTTTGGTCTCCTTGCTGACAATGGTTTCGTTAGCTGTAGCATCATCTTCAGAGAAGCATATATAACAGATGAATAACCATATTATTTTCTATTTCTAGTACTCCTGGGTCGACTTCTGGTTTGTCGGCATCATCGAGTCCATCCTGGGCATGTGGGGAGTAGACTTCCTCCAGGGCAAGTACACCCACCTGTACCAGCTGCTGCAGAAGGTCCACACCGTGCCGGCCATCAAGACCTACATCACCAAGAGGCCAGACTACGACTATTAAGAATCTCCCATGATTAATAATCTTCAGCCACAACAGCAGCTCCAGCTCAAATAAAAATAACAAATATGAGCATAATTTAACCGCTCAAAATTAAAAATACACCATATTATAAACTTTTAAATACTACTTAAGTTCGAATTAAAACAATATTACAGTATTTATTTGATATTTACTATTTCTCGTCTTAAATAGTTTGAAATTAAATGTACAATTGACAATAAACCGATTTCCTATAAGATAGTGATATTTTTATTAAACCTTTATAATATTATTTGAGATGTGGATCTACAGAAGAATTCTCAAAATAAGCTGGATGGACAGAGTTACGAATGAAGATGTTATGACTTGGATGAATAAAGAAAAATAAATGATTAAACTAATAAAAAACTTCAATGTTTAGGACATGTGATGAGACGTCCAAAGAAATACGAGATCTTGCATCTCATAATGCAGAGAAAGATTGCCGGAAGTCGGGGCCCTGGAAGAAGGACTTCATGGCTGAAAAACTTGAGACAGTGGTTTGGCCTGTCTACTGTGGAGCTGTTCCGGGCCGCAGTAAACAAAGTCCGCATAGCCAACATGATAGCCAACGTTCGTTGAACGGACAGGGCACGAGTAGAAGAAGAATAATATTATACTTTGAGATGAACGTTGATCATCTCCATCAATCATAAGACGACACATTTACTCCTGCCTAGATTGCGAGTAAGTAGTTACTTAAAGCGGGCATTAAACGCAGCCCACTTACTTAGCAGCCAGCAGGGAAGTGAGCATGGAAGTGGGCAGAGCGAGAATGTAAACACGTCACTCGCGCTGACCATGCTTCTGCCATTCCCTCTGTCGGCACTCTCTTTGTTGGCGTTTTTTTTGTGCGAAGGTCAATGGACCGGCAGCGCGAGCGCGAGTGAGTGCTTACATTCTGCTACCTCGCCTAGTTGCCGCCGAAATTATTTGTTTGAGTGATAATCAATATTTTCTTTATATGTCTTTTTAAAACACTCACATAGTTACATAAACTCTCGAGGCAGAACGATGAAGCTGCAACTAATTCCATGACCTCCATTGCCTGAAGTCGAATGTGAAATAAGCAGGGGCGTGCAGTGAGAACAAGAAGCATGACTTTTTCCTAAGCATATATTTTGAAAAGGAACCGAAATAAGATATAATATTCCTTTCACAATAATTAACACACTATTCAGATATAACTGTAAATTGTCATGGATATTTTATACGAACCGTATGTTTATTCGAGAAACGATCCTCGACGTTTCGTTAAATTCGTATTCAACGTCATTAGGAGGACGATCTGTACCCGCGGAGGTATAGGGCGGACTATACCTCCGCGGGTACAGGTCGTCCTCCTGATGACGTTGAATACGAATTCAACGAAACGTCGAGAATCGTTTCTCGGAAAAATATACGGTTCGTATAAAATATCCGTAACCGCTTTCAGTTTAATATGTCTAACGACCGTAATCTTTACTCTTTAATATTATTTAGATTTTAATATTTCATAATATTCTGCGAGATGAATAATTAATTTCGATATATGATAACTTAATAATTAATGTATATTTAGATAAAAGTCATGCTTCTTGTTCTCTTGGAAGTAAATAATATGTAAAGCGGTAATTAGTTTATTTATTTATTTGTGTGCATACGGTGCATAGCACAATCGAAAAAATAGTAAAAGTACAAAGAAATAGGTACCTACTTGCAGTTCAAACAGTATGAAAACAAGTAAGCAATCAAAATAACAATCACAAAAGCAGTTGGTACACATTTAAAATAAAATAAAACAATAAAAAAAAAAATATACGCCGAAAATTAATTCAATAAAGCATTATGTGATGTTAAAAATTAAAAAGTCAACAAACCTTCTAGTAAAACATTAAGAAATTAGCCGATTTTAATGTAAAAACTATCACTGTCTATTGACTGCATGTTTCTTTTGAAAAAAGTCAAGCTGTCATGGCAATGCAAACAACTGCCTTCGACCATGCTATACAATTATTTTGGGGAGTAAATACAGCAGCGCGAGGAGCAGTGGTATTGCTTGCCCAACGTAACTCTTGGCGTGCGGCGAATTTTGAACTAAAACCCGCCCCGCCCGCACCCGGCGGTAACCCCTCGCCCTATAATTTAGTTCAATTTTGTATTTGGTCGGGAGCTGTGACATCTTGATTACCAATATACACTGAATTATTATGTCCAAAACATCTTAAACAGTCCGAGATGGTGCAAGAACAATTGCCAATGAAGTATTAAAGTTTTGCGAAGCTGAAAAAGCGAATAATGGACCGATATTACCGTCTGACAGTTTGACAGATAGAACGGCCGCCATTACTGCATGGTTTCTTTAGTGCTGCCCGACCAAATTTCTGTATTTAATACGACACCGGTCACCGGACATTCTGTACATTATGTATTGTGTAATAAATTTACACCTTGACAACTTCTGTTACGCGACAAGGACGCCCTCCCTCGCACGCCAAGTTATAGTGGTACGTCTATAATAGCTGAATGTACTGCCCGCTTAACATATCACCGATAATGACATTCCCTGCTTTCGACGCAGTATTGCAAGCCAATACTAACGCGATCAGCCTTTGATGATGGACTTTCTGATGGGTTTCGATACTTCGCCTGGGACATGCCAGAATAGCCAAGTCTCTACACAAAAGATCACCTGCCCATCATAAAGGATCAAAGTGGATTAAAGCGGTTCAATTTTAGGTACCCCGTTGTTGACAACAGATAATATAGTGATTAGTGCTTTGTGTTTTTTTAATAACTAGCTGTTCGTACCCGGCATTGCACGGGTAAAGGATTAAGTTGAAAATAAATTTGTGGAGGAAACAAAGGTTTGATTCGAACGGAATAGATTTGCATCGAAAATATGTCAGGAGGAGGGGAAGGGGTATGAGAATAGGGGGGAAACGGTACAGATTTGCATCGAAAATATGTCAGAGGAAGGGGAAGGGGTATGAGAATAGGGGGGAAATATCGCCTATGTTACCCGCTAAGAATAAGTTTCTAAATTTTGAGTCCGATCGGTCAAACAGATTTGCATTGAAAATATGTCAGGGGGAGGAGAAGGGGTACGAGAATAGGGGGGAAATATCGCTTATGTTACTCGCCGAGTCCTAAAGAATAAGTTTCCAAATTTAAAGTCCGATCGGTCAAACGGTACAGATTTGCATTGAAAATATGTCAGGGGGAGGAGAAGGGGTATGAGAATAGGGGGGAAATGTTGCCTATGTTACCCGCCGGGTCCCAAAGCATAAATATGCAAAATTTGAATCGATTTTGTGGATTTGTATATAGAAAACAGACAGATAGATAGACATTGAGTTTTATTGAGGTATAGACTAGCTTACCCGCGCGGCTTCTCACGCGTACATGTTTGGTAACTTTTAGACATATTTTATCAATTTGTGTATTAACCCTATATCTCGTCGCGGACACCAAAAGAAAATCGCGAATACATAAGGAAAATATAAAATACCAAAAGCCGGTTTTTTAATCAGTAATAATGGTAATAGTTTTCCAAAAAGCATAAATTTTTACGTAAACGGGTTGTTCGAATTGTAGAAAATGCGAAAATCTATGCTTTTTACTTAACTATTACCATTATCACTGACCAAACAACCGGCCCTAAGACTATCGCCATGCTTCGCACGCGTAGATTTTTAGTAACTTTGAGTCATACTTTTTTAATTTGTGTATAGATATATGTCGTCGTATACTTTTTTATAGAACTTTTCGAGTTCTACAACTTCTCTATAGAAAGAATTTATATATCTATTACCGTTAAGGCAATCGTTTTACTTTAGGCAAGACTTTAGTTGTAAAATAGGTCACCACGAAAAGCTCTTTTATTTTAACGGGATAATATGTAGCCCATGTCCACCCTGAAAGTCCATTCTAAATATTGGTGAAAGAGTTTTTGAAATTGGATGAGTAGTTTCGGAGATTATCTCCTGCATCCAAACTTTATCTCTTTATTTATTAGTATAGATTTACCTAGTTTAGTCCGGTGAAAAATAATTAAAAATATAAAAGCTTTAATTTTATCTTAATTGATATGTATGTGACAGTTTAATATATATATGTATAATTAGCGACATTAATTTGCACAGATATATTTCTGTAAATGATATTCGGCGGATGGTTTTTAATGATCAATTATAACAGAATATGGAAATGAATTGTAGATAAATACATTTTTATCGGCTAAGATTACCGTTTTGCAGCGACATCAACGGGGAACTACTGTGTAGTAAGTACATCGATAATGTTTTCGCACGTTTTCCTAATAGGTAGGTACTATAAGTACCCACCTATATAATAAGTATTTAATTTCTTGCTATGGTGGATTTTCAAAATTATTCGGTTATATCAGCGCTAAATATTCGTAAACTATCAGTATTTTTTTGCACCTGTATAGGTATATTTATGTTACTGGTAGGTATTACTTACATACATTCAGTCATACGTAATATCTAGGTAAATGTTGTATCTTTTATCATGTTTCGCGATGACAGCTCATTTTTCCAAAATGCGTGATAATACTGGTATGTACATTGCATATCGGTGAATCTTTTCAAACAATTTGTCAACATCACAGCAAACATCACGGTCGCGAAAAACGGTCACAGTTAAGTATGTGACGAGGATTTGCGACGCCAAACGGGAAAAGCTATCTGCCTGTCATCTTTGCCGCCCTTTTTCAAGCGTAAAAACGAAAACAAACGAGGGGGCGAGCGTTCATTTGTTTTCTTTGGGATCTTCAGCGATATCGCGAGAGTGAAATATTATGTTTTAAAGAGACCCAACTCACAAAGTCACGCGTGTCTGTCGCGCCTGGCGGAATAATGATATCAGCGTGATCTGTCATCAGGGAAGTGAAAAACGACGGCGCTTAAGTGGCGCGCGAGTAAAGAAGCCGCCTGCTTTACCGACTGTCACAGGAATGGCGGAAATTTATCAGAAGCTCCAGATTCGCAAGATTTTATTTGTGTGCACATTATATTAAGCTTGGTGCTTTCTCTAAAAGCAGTTATTGTGAATGCTTGAAAAGGTACAATATGAGACACCAAAAGAAAATCGCGAATACATAAGGAAAAAATAAATTCCTATGAACCGGTTGCCTGATCAATGGTAATGGTAATAGTTTCGTAAAAAAAAATACGCAAAAATTAATTTTTGCGTATTAAACGGATTTTTTGAATTGTAGAAATGCGAAAAAGTATGAATTTTCTTAACTATTACCATTAGCACTGATCAAACAACCGGCCCTATGTAGAAAATAATATTAATTCTATAGGTAGGTACCAGTGGCGTGCAGTGGGTATAAACTTAGGTTATGCTGTGACCGACTATATACCTATATTGAAAATGTATATATTCGCATATATAAGGGTATATACATTTTAATTTTTTTTAAACTATATATAATGAACTATTTTGAGTAGCTTCAATCTACAAAAATAACTGCACTATAAAATAAGCATTGTAAACAATATTTCCTAAATAAATAAATATTTTATATAGGTATAGCTAAAACGGCGAAAAATTTCAATATGTTTCGAAGACGATTTATATATAATTCAATCGGGAACAATATTAATTTCAGATATACGTTTCTTTTCAAAAAAATAAATCAAACATTTTATGATATGACAGGTGACAGATGATATTTGTCGTATTCGTATTTACATTTACCATAGAAAAAACATAAAATTTACACCGAAACTTTTGGGTGGAATTTGTAAAAAATAACATTTCTGCATGACGTGCGCCTGGCATAGGACCTTTCGAAGAAGGACGCTATTACACAAAACTCGCAGCATTAAAAATACACGGTTTTTTTCTCGACTTGACTATATCTGTGGAACAAATTGGTTGGCGAAATAAATGAAGAAGTGACATGAAGGTAAGCACAGAAAAGTCGGAAATAAAACTTCTAGCCGTAGGACGAATTACGGCTAGAATTTTAAATCAACATTTTCTTAAGATAAGGATTATTTAAATAATATTTGTTTCTCAGAATCTTTACTAATGCACAGCTTTTTTGCTTGTACGCGCTGCACGCCACTGGTATCTACCTATGATTTTTTATACTTGCAAGGATGAATGTTAATATCATATTATGTTTTAGTATTGAAATAAAATATTTACGAAGTTAAAATCTTTGTCAAACATATAACATATTTTTTATCTCATAAAAGTTTTGTTTTAATGTTTTTATACTAAAGTATTGATTCTTTCATCCATACTCGCAAATGCAAAGAAAACATAGGTATATAGGTAGGTACTCTTTTAAATGTACATGATCAAATTATTTAATTCATACAAGGTACCTACCTATCTTTAGCTCTGTATTAAAACTACGTAAAAAATATCACAGACAATGATTAGTAGTAGTTCACCTTGCATTCAGCTATGCAGTCAATATTTAATGATTTAAAAGTTAAAGTATCTACGCTTTAAATGATTTAAAAGTTAAAGCACGTTTTACATGATTTAAAAGTTAAAGTATGTTTTTAATTTAAAATATTAATTAATAATATTTTAATAATTAATTAATAATATTTTAATAATTAATAATATTTTTATAATAAATAAATAATATTTTAATTAACAAGAAGTTAATTTGCAGTAAAAATTTACACTTTTAAGGCGTACTTTAACCTTAAATCGTTTTTTTTTTTTTTTTAAAAATAGAGATGCGAACACGGAATACATGTCACATCAATATTCTTACTATTTTTAAACTAAGCTAAACGCTTGTGCTATGAAAATAGGACTAACTTGCAAGTCTGGGCTGAGATTCGAACCCGCGACCTTTGGATCACGAGGCGAGTGTCCTAACCACAAGACCAACTTTAAGTATTGACTTTGTATTCGGGTCTAAGTATAGACCTTTCTATAATATTTTTTTATAATAAAATTTATATTATCGAACGCGTGTTTAGTTGTATAAGTACTTTTGGCAAAAATATTCTAAAACTCCAGACGGTTAAAATGTAAATCGTTATCATGGAACACTAACTGTTCAGTGTTATGATGTATAATAAAAATATTTCTAATAAATAAATTTAATAATTTGATTACAATTTTAACTGATAATACTCAGTTTCTAACGAGTATTGTTGTATAGAAAACACGTAATAATGTTTGATTGATGCTCCTTAATTAATAATTATATAATAATAATGAAGACCGCTATCAGGTTGAATGGTGATTGCCGTATCTGAGCTCTGATTGGTGGGGTCATATCGCACCTGTGACGGCGAGTTATCTAACTTTTATCCAGCCGTTATCTAACTGAACGTGGCCCGACTCTAGTGGACGACGGCAAACAAAACGAAGATAACGTGAATATTGATTTCATTTATGAATAACCGTTCGATATTTGTCTATTTAATCGGAGACTTGTGTAAAATGTGGCACGAAACTTTTATATGTAGGTACATTAATAGAACGCTAGAATAGCGTAAATAGAATAGTTTAAAAAAGTAACCCATAAAAACCAAGTTTTTATTATACTCCCTTTCTCATTTACTAGTTGAAACATTTTTTTCCGCTTAAGGGAGTAATAAAAAATTTCCAAAAATCCAAAATTATACTATAATCAGGTTTCGCGTTTACCAGACGCGTTGAAATATTTGCATACAGCTTAATAAGTTGTATGAAAAAACCATTCAAAATTTGAAAAATTCAAAAATTTATTAATTTTTTTTAACGAAAATTTGATAGATCTTCTTGATCGTCCTCACGAGTCTGCTTGCAAAGTTTCAGCTCGATTGGATAACGGGAAAGGGGTTTAAAATGGATCCAAAGTTTTTTCGTCAGACAAGAAGACAAGCAGTCGCCAAGAGTTAATATAAAGGGAGTAAAAAAAGGAAACCTATAAAAACCAAGTTTTTATTATACTCCCTTTCTCATTTACTAGTTGAAACATTATTTTCCGCTTAACCTATGCGTTGGGCTTCGGTCGGGCAACGCTACGAAAGGGAGTAATAAAAAATTTAATGTAAGCGTGAAAAAAGTGATATTTATTTTCGATCGTTGGAAATGTATAAATGGATAAAAGAAATGTACTTTTTGAACAAAAATTGCCGGTGGAAAATTTTAATAAATAAATCTTTTAGTAAAAAATAACATTGGTGTATTATTTATTACCTTGTTGAATTATTCGTATTCGTATTCGCCGAACAATAGGCTTGATATTCGTATTCGTGAGAGTAGTATTCGTTGCATCACTAATATCTATCTACTTACAAACAACAATTTATTCTGAAAAGTTTGATAAACAGAGTGCATTGAATTAAAAACATATATTTTGATTAACTGCTACTGGGAAGAAAAAACGGAAGATTAATCTAGTGTAGATATAAGAAAGACTATCGAATCAGTACGTGTACGCCGTACGTATAAGGCACATTGTTTCGTTGCTTGGTGTCTATACCCGTAAACACTAACACAACGAAACATTGTGCGTCTTGCGCACGGCTTACACATATTCATTCGATTGTCTTTCTTTAAATGGAAAGAAGTCTACGTCGTACGTACCTATGTACATAAAATCGGTGGTATGACCTAATCATAAGCGTGAAGTGAAGCGAGAAACTAGACGGCGAATTCTGAGACGCGGTGTATACACGGGAACTGTAAAAGCCGAGAGATATCTCTAAATCAAGAACTCCAAGAAGAAAAAATAAGCACACTCCCAGAGATTGTCTCGAGTCAAAAATCTCATAAAAATTTCATGTGTGGATAAGGGCCAATATGGATATTTAAAATCTTTCGCTTGAAAAAAATGTTCTTCAGTCATGATCTTGACCTTCTTGGATTACGAGTGCGTATGCTCAGATGTTACGTGCCACGTAGAATAGGTAGATGTGGGGATGTTATTGGTGTAAATCCAATCCATCCATAACCGTTTTAATTTTGGTTGAAATCAATTATTGATGATGAGAGGTTGTCTCTCGAAAACGTTTTAATCTTACATAAAAAACAGTGAAACAAAATATTGTATTTATAATATTTAACAAAAGTAACGTTACTACGTAACTGCATAACACTGCATCGGACAAAACATGGACTATGAATAATAATTTTTACCCGTTCCATTTACCGAAAGATTTTTCGAGAAGTAACGCCAGCATTCAGTTTCAAGTTAGGTACACGAGGGAAAACGATTTCTGTCTTTTGTTTATTTTAAAAATGTTTATGAACCCCCCGACGATTGAATGCCTGTTCCAGTTAGTATTAATAAGAAGAAGAGGGATGACAAGAGGAGCAATGGAAACTGAAGGATTGGAAGATCAAACGTAGATAACAAACCGCCCGGTGAGTTCCACCCTTCCGTCAAACAGTTACCCTTCCAGACAATATTTGTCCCGGGAATTAAAAATTAATCATTCACGAATGGTCCACCATCAGCAGTCAACGCGAGCGGTCCAAATCTCACGTTGGGGAGGGGGGGGGGGCTCTTATAGTGAGAATACTTACTTAAAAATATTTGTAAAAAGAAATAATAATATTTGGATAACTTATATAGCGCCGTTTTCGCGAATACTCACCTCAAGGGCGCTTTACACAGAAAAATTATTATCTTACAAAACAACTTACCGCTAAAAAAAGAAAAAAAACTTATTTACTATTACTTATTCACTAGGTGGCATACAAGAAATGGATTTAAAATTGAATACTACAATAGTTGGGAGTGCCTGAAAGAATTAGGTGTTTTCGCGGAGTGCACAATAGGAGTGGAAAACATTAGCTAGCGTTGTTGTGGTCAGATTCTATAGGTTTTTATAGGATTGTCTAAATAAATGCGTCTTAAGTGGTTTTTTGAACTGTGGTAAGCTGTCTGTTTGTCTCAGTTTATTAGGTAGTTTGTTCCATAACTATGGTCCAGCCACCGCGAAAGCACGATCACCGAAATTAGTTTTGTGGTCGCGATTTAATGCAAAATAATCAATAGTACTTTTATGCTGCCTTGTAAGAATTTAATCTTCTTTAAAACTAAGTCGAAAGAGAAATAACGACGACCATCAAATAAAAGAAAGCTGCATACTTCGACACAGTCTCCGCAATGAAGAATACGATATCTTACGGCTCATTATGCAAGGTGAGTGAGAAGAAAAGGAAGAAGGATGGAATTACTCGCCGGATTCCGATAATTCTCCCAGTCTTCCGTTGCTTCTTGGTTCTTGATGGACTGTATTTTTCCTTGATACCTTGTTCAAGACGGTCTCCTGTTGAGGCGGAGGGGAGCGGACAAAGATGGCACAACACAGAAGAACATAAATTGTTCAAGTATTATATTTGGTACCCAATACAGGGGATGATAGAAAGTAGCCGAGATATAGATTGAAATTGGTTATTTATTAAACTAAATTATAGATGTCCCACTTTAGAAAACACTGAAGTTAGGATATTTTCTTGAAAAAACGAGTAGCTAAAAATTGCATTGCGATAAGGACCTAACAAACTTTTTCCAGGCATAATAATTCGTCACTATTAACTCCATTTACATAAAACGCGGATTTTTAGGAGTAATCCCACGATATACCGTTTGATATTTGAAGGCGTCCCTATAAAAAGGGTATATATGTATAGTAGGTACCTACATCAAGTCACTAAGTGATTTTATTATTTCAAAATGATCTACATAACAGTATGCACCATGTGCAATATTTATTTTACATTATTTCAACTTAATCTTGCCGAAATTCGACCTCAAAAGTTACAAAGCTAACGTGGAAAGAGAGTCCATATTCCACTATATTCATCTGGTAGTAATAAATATGACGGATGCCGACAGTTCCAAGATGTCACTGGGATTGCTTAATAACACGAAAAACAAAGAAAACATAAATAAAATGCAAGTGAATTTTATAAAATGAAAATATCAGAGATGTTGGTTATTTATTTCACAAAGTGTTTTTTTTCTCTCCTGCAAAATTTTGTTTTTGCATATAGACTCTTTTTATAGGGACGCCTTCATTTATAACAGAATTATTATATTGAGATACAATTTAAAAAAATATTTATTGTCGTTGGGGAGCGTCTATAAAGCACCTTGATCCATTTTGTACTCTTTTGAACCCCTCCCTGTAGAACTTTGGCCCTAACGTGGCTTTTGCGTTTTTCCTATTTATTCCAGAAGACATTTGTGCTGTTTTTTTCTTATCAAAACTATTTTTAAGTTATTGGGTATAAAATGGACAAGACATTTTCTTAATTAACAAGAACACAAATTACAATAAAAAAATGTATAAAACAATGTTATTTGTTTTAAATATTTGTTTATAATTATAAAAAATATGACTCAAGTGGCGACACTAGTCACTCCTGTAAATTGTCAAGGATTGGGAAAACATCTTTCTTTAACTAAACCGATCTGCGCATATTTATCGATCGCATATTCTGTACCGCTTTAATTGTGTCAAATAAAGTACATGAAAGAAGTACGTAGTTGGCCCCTGACTCCCTCCTACCCACGGAGCCCAGCATAAAATTCTACCTAACCGTCCCTCTCCTTGATCAGACCACGCCTCCTTGTCTATCAAACACATTGTTTTTTTAAATTTTTTTAATAAAGACATATCTTGAGGCGGGGACAGTGAATGGTTTTGTTCGAGCGGCCGTGCCCCTTCGCAACGGTTTATACGACCGGTGCGGAGTAGCACCTGGAGTCAACCTGGAGACGATTGAGTAGGACCGATATGGAAGCTTTAGCTCTTAGAACGGTCTTGGGTAAGCGGTGGGTACCATTCACTGTCTATCAAACACACATATATAGTCATCTTTCATGTAACAGACTTTTGTCAATAAATTTCTAATCTTATCTTATCTTATTTAATTTTTATTCAAATCAACAGTTGTTATTTAAAACATATTACGAGTGCTAATTAAATATAGCTTTGGTTTCTTGTTATCTCCCAAATTACTAAGAAATCTGGCAGGTTTATGATAACACAGTTTTAAAAAGCTAATTATAAACAAAATATCATATTAAATATTCAATTTAATTTCAATTCAATTTATTTATTCAATAATATGTACATTACAAACTTAAATTCAATGCATATCTATATGTGTACATGTATATTAAAATATGAATATTTAATCCTTTAAAAATTACATATACAATCTGTAGGAGAATCCTGCTTCGGAAAAACCCTTCAGACACATGGAATATATCAATACCCAAAGCGATTTTGTTCAGCATAGCTGTAGCTCTTCTAACAGGCATAACCATTGGTAGGTTGGTCCTGTATATTGGAATGTGAAACAATCTATGCTGACGATGTCTAAGGTAATCAGGAACATACAAACCAATGCTCTGCATAATTTCAGTATTATCGATCATACCGCGCAACAATCGATAAAAATGTGTAATCAAATCCACATTCCTTCTAGTCTCTAAACTATTGTAGCCAAACCAAAACTAAACTATTTCCTGGAGAAATTCGGTTGGGTAGAGCCAAGGATAATGCCCGTACTCTCTCATGTAGGGATGTCTCAGAAACTTTTTTTGGACTTTCTCCACCATAAGAGAGTACTTACTCTATCCTATAATACCCTGTTTTCTAAGGTCACATTATGTTATACAGAGTGTAGCAGAGCTAGTCCACAATAATGTACACGTGGATTCCTGCCCAAATTTTAAGTTGAAAATGTTCACGCAACAATGTCCCGATGTCAATAGTTTTGGAGTCAATAGCGACATCAAAGTTTGCATTACTTCAATAATTCTAACTTATCTTATGTTAAACATTGGAAAATCATTAAAGTAACTTAAAAGTAGTCCAATATTATAAAAAAATCAATACAAGTAAAACCGTGCAGGAAATTTAAAAAATAGTAATGTGAGGTTCTTAAATTTTTTTGACTTCCATTGAAGTAAATGAATTTTTTATATTCGGTATAAGTTACGTTTAAGTTACGCTACGGTATAAGTTAAGTTTTACAGAGAATGAGTGAGAAATATTGAGAAAAAATGCAATAATTGAAGTTGCTTATCTCCAAAATTATTAGATATTAGGACATTGTTGCTTCTCACAATTTAGGCAAGTATCTATCTACCTGTGTAGTATTGCGGGCTAGCCTCCGTTACGCCATGTATGAGTCGCAGCCATCTGGTTAAATTAGCCAGGTACCTAATTGGACGCCTAAGGGCCGGTTGTTTCAAGTTGGATTAAAGTAAGCGTTCTTTTAAAGCATAGATTTTTACGTTCTCCACCAATCACACTATCCGTTTTCGTAAAAATCTATGCTTTGATCGACCGCTTACTTTGATCGAACTTGAAACAACCGGGCCTAAGCCGTTCATTAAACGCTGGGATCTAATTAAATGGCTGAAGGACAACTAGCCAAGTCATTGAGCGCAACGTTTAACCAGATGGCTGAAGAGTCGTGTAGTCATTTAGTTAAATTGGATATTGATGAATTTGTGATGTTTGGTTAGGTTAGGTTAAGTTCGGTTAGGTTAGGTTACGTTAAGTTAGGTTAGATTAGGTCAGGTCAGGTTAGGTTAGATTTGAATCACGTGGCTGTCTTGGTCAGTCATCTTCAAAGGGCTGACTTTCAATACGCCATGTTGTTAAACGTTGAGTGGTTCTAGTTTAATTAACTATCGGTCTAGGCATCCAATTGGATGCCGGCGTTTAATAAACGGCCTAGGCGTCCAATAACCTGGCTAATTTAACCACATGGCTGTGACATATATGCTACATGGTTCCATTATTTATTTGATTTTATTAATTAACGGTTTGGTCCCCCCCCCCCCCTTATCAAACATGTTTTCATGATCGATGTTTTGATGATCGATACCGATAATGTTTTACGTGTTTTCGTAGGACACGTTAAAATAATTTCTCAAATTTAATAATTCACTTCTCGAGTATACTTCAACCGAAAAATTCATATTCCATATTAACGATGGGATAGCTATCGACACCAAATAAGGGGAAATACGTCATCCGACCTATCGCTGCCTTCTTTTTCTTGCCTTCGAACACTTTTTTTTAAACAATATTTTTTTTTATATGAAATTATGTTCTAAGAATACAGATACTGGATTTTGTCCCAAGAGGGATAATTAATTAATTAATTAAGGTTTAAGAATGTTCTTAAGTTTTCACGGCCACTCAGAATCTTCAAGTTTGTGTTAACTGGGGTATTATGCCGTGTTGTTACGACCTTTCGGGCCGACGTTTCGGATCCCATTGCAGGGTCCATGCACCCTGCAATGGGATCCGAAACGTCGGCCCGAAAGGTCGTAACAACACGGCATAATACCCCAGTTAACACAAACTTGAAGATAATTAAGGTTTAATTATAGAAGTCTCGCAGAGACGAAGTTAATATTTATATATGAGAAAAGTGGATGGAAGTCTTTTATACGATGGCCCAGGGCTTACAACCTAGAGACATCTGTTAAAAAATATAGAGTAATCATTACTAATTACGAAAGCTATATATACTACCTTGTTAAAGAGAAAAAAAACAACAGATGTCTCTAGCAGAGACAATAGTTAATATATGAAAGGTTCTTTATTAGAACATTCCTGCCATTCCATCAGCTCTGATGATAGACCCTGCAATGGAATCCGAAACGTCGGCCAGAAAGGTTATAAAAATACGGCACAATATCCCAGAAGACACAAACCAGAAGATTCTGAGTGGACGTGAAAACGTTAGAACATTCTCAGCTAAAAATTAACCCACAAAAACATGGTTTTCATTATAAATCATTTATAAAATAACAATTATTTAATAGAATAATTAGTAGAATTTTCTTTTGTAGCCATTTTAAATAAAGAGATAAATACATGATTATATTTTGTGTGAACAAAGGAAAAAGAAAAATTTCTAAAGTTTCCATGATTTAAATAGTACCTACCAGAATATAGGTAGGTACATGCCCGAATATCTGAGATAAATTTGCATTTTTTTGTGTGCTTATGTATATGTGTGATCCCAAATGCATGTAAGATGTATTAATTGTCATCGACATCAATGCAAAATTTCAGCTCGATTGGATGCTAGGAAGTGTGTTAATATTCACTTCCAAAATTTTTCCACAATCAAGCCCGGCGAAGTTAATATGTATAAAGGATTTAAAAAAAGAACTATACCGTAAAACATCAGTAGGTAGGTACTACGCGGACATTTAGGGCTTTTATCTAACATGAGCCCCAATGCACCACATTGAAAAAACCTACTAAATCGAAGTAATTTTAAAATCGCGTATTTCTTCCACCATTCGATTTTGTGAAATAAAATGACTGAAACTATGGCGGTGCGCGTGAAATATGTTTTCAAATGTTAATTTAAATTCCTATCTTCTAAAACTCATCTGGTTCCACTTAGATAAAACCGATTGTTATCTAATCACACATTACACACGTGTATATCTTTAACATATTAAGGTTTCTGTCAGCTTTTAGTTAGTCATTAGCGAACCTCTGACGGCAGTGGCAGAATAAGCTCGGGAAAAGTTCAAGGGAATCGAAAACAAAATGCCAAAATACACTCTCAAATACTTCAACGTAAAGGGACTGGCCGAACCAATAAGGTACCTGCTCGCGTGGAATGGCGTCGATTTCGTGGACGAGAGGGTTGAAAGGGACAACTGGCCGACAGTGAAAGCAGGTAAGCGATTTTGATCTTTAAAACTTTTTCACAAGAGCTGGCGCGTTAATATGTATCTATGACTCAAATTTAGAAATGAAATGTTTTTTACTCCCTTTATATTAACTCGTGGCGTCTTTACGATTAACTTTGGACCGATTTTTGACTCTTTTCCCGTGATCCAATCGAGCTGAAACTTTGCAAGCAGACTCGTGGCGACGATCAAGAAGATCTATCAAATTTTCGTTAAAAAATAATAATAATTTTGAATTTTTAGAAATTTTAATGGTTTTTTCAAATTGGAATCATTACAAAAGTTTGATTACTACCAACGGCGCCAGCGGCCCGATAACGTCACGGAATATTTAAAATTTGAATTACTCCGTCGGTAGGTATAATAGGTACTTCACTACGAATTTCGAAAATTTATGACAATTGGTTCATAGATGATAGCACACTTCGGTTTTTTGGGAAGAAATCAAATAATAAAGAGATATTTTTAGAGATTTTTGATATAGATATTTGTCTAGACATGTTTCATTTTCAGTCAATCAATTATTACATGATGGTAAACTTAATTTACAAAGAAAGGGAGTAAAATAAAAATTTGGTTTTTATGGGTTAGTTTTTTGTAGTGTATATTTCTGAGGTAACAATGCCATTGATAAATGTTCGTGTACCTACCTATATTTTCGTAATCTATCAATCTATACGAAATGGCGTGGTTTTGAGGATTAAAACACTCACTTGATAAAGGTATTATGTAGGTAACACTTTTGAAAGAAAAGAGATGCCTATTCAACGGGTTTCCCTACCATTCAAATTTGTCACAGCGTTTGAAAATTTCGTAACATTTTTACTCTGTTATTTATTTTCACCGGTCCTACCGATATCTTTTTTGAAAACAAAAAGATTTTGGAAGTGCCAAATATCAATCCCGGTTTTCGTATTAAAATTTTATCAATCGATTAATATTTATATTATTTGTAATTTTTACATCTATTTACATAAGTGCTGTGTATCTATAAAAATATTTATCGTAATCTAAGGCCTACATCCAATAAGTAGGTACTTCAACTATTATAAAAATGACATATGATAACACAGCACATGACAAGATCATAATCAATAATTAGATAATACCCAAAAATATACCACTTAATATATTTTATTACTTTAGTTGCGGATGGAGTTTTAACTATTATTTATTTGCATAAATAGTATATATTTTTTAATTTGTTTCATTCATAAAAATTGTTCATAGATGTATCTAATCAGCTTCGCCGTAATGTTCAGGATAATCCTCTTCCGTTGTCCATGTGCACACACTATTAGATTCAGTTTCAAGTTGGATTAAAGTAAGCGTTCGTTTAAAGCATTGATATTTACGAAAACGGATCGTCTGATTGGTGGAGAACGCAAAAATCTATGCTTTAAACGAACGCTTACTTTATTCCAACTTGAAACAACGAGCCCTAGGTAATTTATAATGTCCAAAAGGTTACTGTTAATATTGAGGAATCAATTTAATTTCAATCAGTACACCTACTATTAGAAAGGGATAAAAACTCAAACCTAAATACGAGATATGATGTGACATCGAGATTATGTCTAAAATCTAAAACCACATACATATGTATACCCATTAACGTATTATAATATAGACACGTTATTCCCACACTAGCCGGCATTCATATGTAGCAAATATTGCATTGAAAGAGACAAAATCACAGCACACTTATTTCACAACGCTCTGTGTGTAGACCAAGAAAAATCAGGTAGTTTGAAGTCACGGCGATTAAAATACCATACTCATTCTTACAATAGTGTACGATACTCTGTTCCCTTTTCCCCGGGACTTTTTCTTTCGGCGTAGCGTCGTGCCCGATCACAAAGAAGGTCCGTTCGATAACGAATGCAAGTAAGGCAATTACCTTACTTTTGAGTTGCCAAGATTTCACGCTTATAAAGTATCTACAGTTTATTATATCATTGTGTACACCGACATTATTTATTCTGAAAATTTAGACTAGCAAAATTAATGCATTAGACTACAAACATTTATTCCATTTTAACAACTGCTGATAAGACACAAAATTACTCCACTCAAATGCTTTATCGACTGACATTTGATGAGCATGGAATAAATAAGTTACAATAAAAAAGAACAATGATATATGTTTTTACTGAGATTGATCTAAACTAAATGTCTAAGATAAACATATATTATAGTATCTCGTTCCATAGATACGGGAACAGGAATAGGTACGAATAGGTTAGGAACGTAGCACCTAATATTATATTTTTTTAACATGACTAACTACATTCTTAACATTTTGTCAGTACTTTAAGATTTCTCAATCTTGTATTATACTAACAAGACTCAATATGACAAAGTAATGCTTGCTAATGTATAATACATATAAGGTTAAATAATGAACATTGTTCAATAAAACTTAATATGTTCTATTGAACAATTTTATGTACATATTATGTAATTGAATAGAATATATAAGAAATTACTGCAACTTAGGTTAATCAAGTATATGTGGAATACTGAACCTTTAAAAATGTCATATTTGTGAGTATGACACATTTTGTATGCGAGCATTTGCTCTAATGCTAAGGACTGTCACAAAAAGGATTTCCAATCCCTGGTACAGCACCGAAGTAAACGTTTACATGAAAAAAAAAGCACAAAGAAGCTTCCTTCTCTTATGCACAAAAGCGTGTTATTTAAACATTCATACCAGGGCCACAAACTATAATCTAAATTGTGAAGAGGTATTTATACATCACTCAAAATAAGTATTAGAAATATGCTGCTACGTGGCATGGAAAGTTTAAAAATGATGTTGGAAACAAACATAAATTTCATCGTCAATAACTACTGCATTAATGAAAAAAATATATAGTAAAGTATTGTGCGGTACAGATCCAGAAGCTATCGGAAGCGATGACTGAAGAGCACCGGACAAAGAATGAGAATATTCTATGTACACATTTATGCTGTTCGTCTTAATACTCCGAGCGTTCTAAAAACCAATTTCATTTTTACATGTGTTGGCGGTGCTCTTGGACTGCTACCAGCTATATTTTATACACATATTTAAAAATTAAGATGCTACAATAAAACAAAATATATAATAAAATACATCAAATTAATGTGTCCATACCCTTAAAATAAAGCAATAAATTCTCACTTAAAATTTTAAGAGTAGAAAATCCACGATCATGGAAAAATTTTTTGTACTGAATTTGTCTCCCAAAACAATCACCCAAAGGTTATCATAGTTTTATAGTTCAGAACGCATAGATATTTGTAGTTCTTTAATTAAAATATTTATATAATTGATGAAAAGTGTACAAAAAATATTGAAAGCGTATTCATACTTCATTCTCCAACTGACAGCTAAAATAATTTTAAAATAGTGTGGAACTCCACAAATGAAGAGTACCTTTCAAAAGAGAAAACTGCCGTGGTATTCAAATACTATGTAACTACCATCGGAAAAATATTGCTAATCAATTGCAGTTTCTAACAACTTCACAATTAATATAATATTTTCAGGTTACGCCAATACTTATTTACTAAACATATTTCCGTGCTATAGGACTGTCAGGTGCAGTGTTGATTCCAAACATTCTCCCTGTCTTGAGATAAATCTTTGCAGTATGAAATTTTTATGCATCTTTCTTTGATGTATCCGCCCAACTCATCATTTGGCGGCACAGTGGTGTAGTCCCACTTGGGGTTCCATCGAACATCTTTTAGAGAGACCTAGAGTAACTACTTCTTTGACCTGTTTGAAAATCTCATAAAAGTTTGTTGCGAAATCGCCATTAGTTATTGACCACAACCAGCTAAGGCACTCAGTGAAGAATCTGTTTTGAAATGCTTTGTTTCTACAAAGGATTTCAGGTTTTCCATCCATATACCACACGGCTTCACAGTGATGTTGTAGACCAAGATTTTGATCTTTCCGAATAGCTATCAAGACTTAAAAAGGTTCTATAGCGTGACAGAAGGTGACTCCATTCTTAATCGTTTTAACGAGTTCGAAAGAAAGAGATTTCTGTTTGGTTATGTTGTTTCCCAAATATTCTATTGAAGAAGTATGCATTACCAAACTAGCCGTACACCCGTGTTAAATCACAGAACATGAAATGGTTCACGTTTTTGCCAAGCCCTAGTGTATATAGTATATTTTTGACGTTCCACGGAGAGGCAGCAGTAGCAACGTGACTAGGGCGCCGTGCTGACATTTACGAATCCAAGGTTCACACCCTACTTTCAGTCATGTAATTTTGTGTTTTAGCCATGAATTTGAAGGAAATTACAGACATTACAGGAAGTTATGGACAGACAGACAGGCATTGAAATTATTAAATTTGATAAAGATATGATTCACAATGTAATATGCCCATTTATGCTATACATATAATTATGTGTACAAATTGTATATACAAATTTAAGTCAATCAAAACAACATTAAAAAGCAATTTGGTTCAAATAATTTGGGAATGAAAAGACATGATGTATTATAAACAATATTTTAATCAATGGATGAAATTAATTTCCTTGGTAACAAAAGTGTAAACAAAACTCAAAATAACTATCACGCCTAGTCAAGCATAATAATCATTACTGGATAATGTAATACAATGTCACAATATATGTAAAATGAGTGTACTTAATACTGTTTTAAAATGACTAAGTGTGATTGCTGTTTGAGGTAGAATATTTAATTAAGTAATAGAAAACATTATAAAAAGTACTTTATGCTTTATACATGTAGAGGTTCATCCTCAATCACATATATCACTATCATACCATATCACAGTGATAAAATTATTAAAGCAATTTCTTGATGGAAGTGATATGTAAGTGTACAATTGTATCACTAAACTTTTTCACTCAATTTCTTTGTCGCAATCGACAAGCGACTAAGTTTATTTTGTTGTCTAGGGCTACATTATGCGCAAATACATATATTGTGCGAAATAGATATATTCATCTAGATAGATAATTAAATGCCTTTGTTATAAATACAAAGAATTAAAGCAATAATACAATACATTTGAATATACTTGTAAGTCTTTGGATTCAAAATAAAAATGCGCAATAAATTTAGCAGTGCAGTAAAGCCCCGTTAATTTGAACTCCGATGATTCGAAATTTGCCATAATTTGACATTTTTAAAATCGACACGTCCCATAATGTAAATTTCATAGTAGATTAACCCCGATAATTTGAAAAACCAAGTCATTCGTAATTTGAAATAATTTTTAGCCCCTTGCGCCATAAATCAATACATTTTTGTTCACACAAATAGATTTTTTTTTTAAATTTGACAAAATTAAAAAAAAAATATTTTGAATTTTTCAGAAGTGAGAACAACAAATATATCAATATCGGGTACTCATTTTAGTAATAGAAATGTCACAATCTTTCTATTACCATAATAAATATTGCGATTGCGAATTTTTGGCAAATTTCGCAATTGCATCACTTTTTTTTCTAATAATTTCGAATTAATGGGGTTCTGCATAATTCAAAATAGATTTTATGGATCCCTTAAATTTAGAATTAACGAGGTTCCACTTTATTTTGAAACTGCCAAATACATTTTGTAATTCTTCAGTTGGAGTTTACAATCCATGTGTGTGGGAACCCAACTGGTACAATATAAATGAACTAATAACAAGCCGCTATAATAAATCTTTAAACAAGTTTTATAAAGTAAAAGCAAGTAGTATCAATATAAGATAATACATAATACAATTTAATTTCATCAATTTTCTGTGTTGGGCCTTTTCTCAATGTATCTCTTGACACTGTCCTTGCTTTTGATCTTCTGGACGAGTCCGGTTAAGTTGGGATATGATTTCAGGAAATCAACACCGATATATGACTCGACTGTGTCTGAGAATCCGGTGAAGTAAATGTCCACCCAAGTAGGCTGGAAAAAAAGATTTATTGAAATTTGTAAAGTTTAATGAGCCTGGGGCCGCGTCGCATATATGCGACAGGCACAAAATAAATTATTTATCGACGGCCGCGTATCGAATTTGAAAAACGTAATTTTTTCCCAATAGAGAAATCCTGTTGTGACCTGTCGTTCCATTTTCAACTCAAAAACATCACAGATTATATTTTAAATCAACAATCAAAACAGAAGTTTTTCTGCCGCCAAAATCGTATAGAATTGTTATAGATGGCGCCCCGATCGCGTGTTGTGCAATCGAAATTCAAATATTCCATCATCAAGGTCACGCGCAATGTGCGCGGGAAATACGATTAATTTTTTTCGATTTTCGATTTATTTGTACACGTATATACAAATATATACGATATGTTTTGCGATATTTGTCAGTTTTTGTTGGTTTATGATTCAATTGAATACTAATAGTGATTTATTAACAAACACGCAATTTTGTTGCGTTTATTTGAAATATGTGTGTGTGTGAAAGTGTATCATATTTATGTGTTATGAGTACGATGTCCCGTCGTGTGCCGTGCCGTGCAACAAAATATACCACACAGAAGAAGATTATTATTATTAATAGTAGTGTTGTTTCTAATAAACAAATAAAAAAATATTATTATTTTTCAGAAAATGTTGCGCTGGCAACATTATGGAAATTCAAAAAAAGATTATTTTTTTTACTTAAATGATAAAAAAATCATTGCATTTCGACACTTACGATAAAATAATATGAATGTGTGTGTTTTTTTTTAATATACGCATGTTTTCATGGTTTTTTCGTAAAAAGAAAAATCACAAAAAATTCAGATAATTTCCGGCCCTCAACAAGTTAAATAACAAAACATGGTGTGCAGTGCCATTATATTTTCCTTTTAATTTCATATTTTTATGAGTTATTATTATCAGGTATACCCATATACGTATGAGGATTGCAGGACAGTATACGCATAGTGAAATGAAGAAAGGCTGTGCTATTAACAATGTACTTTTAAAAAAAATTAAGATAAATTATAGAAGTCTCACAAAGACGAAGCTATTTATATGAAAAAGGTGTATGGAAGCCTTTTTTATACAATGACCCAGGGCTTACAACCTGTATGAGCAACTTAAGTGATCACTCTGCACAATCCACTTATTTACATCCAATTATTTTACATAAGACCTTTGGGTCATATTAAAATATAAAGAAAGATCTAGATTTGCAGTATTTGCAAGTTTTGAAAAAAAAAATCATTTGAGACTCAAAGAAAACACACAATTTTAATGACAGTGCATCCAAATAATTTGCAGACTTACAGTAAAAACATTTGAAAAGCATAAATGTGTTACCTTAGATCCATAGAAGTATCCTTCTGAAGCAATTGGTTCAATTTTATTCAAGAAGAATCCCATGGCTTCATCACAATCCTTCTTAGCTTCCGGAGTCTTCAATAGAATAACATCCCTGAGTTCTGGTAAATAAATAAAAATATGGAGTGAGAAACAGGTAAACTTCAGGCTGACCATAAATAATTTGCAAGTCATCAAATAAAAGAAAACAGCCTTTTCATTGCACAATTTCATACAAAATATGGTAAATTTATCATATTTTTAGTGTTAAGAGATAAAAAATTTGCTCAAGAAGATCTAATAAATGTGTTTAATTAACATATTACACTGCGTAAAATAATTACGTACTTGAGAAATTCGCTGCAAAAAGTTAACACTCTTAATGTTCATAAATATCCCAAAGAAAATAAAATAATAATGTGTAATAAGACCGTCAAAAGTAGAAAAAATTATATTTTTCCATAGACAATCGTTTAGTTACAATCGTCAGTTAGACGCTTGTGAGGCATGAGATGCCAAAATACTACGGTTTCTTATAAAATGAAGAAAAATTTCGTACAATTTTGTTCGGATTGTATAGGAAATGTTATTAAAAATATTATAGAACATTTTCATTTTTCTTCATTAAAACGCAAATTTCACTGGGGTTACTTTGTCCCCACTCCGGCCTCCGATTCTATTCTCGAACTTCCTGTATCCGAAGGTTAATATTAATTTAATAATAATTATAAAGTATTCTTAAGTTTTCTGGACCGGAAAAGCCATAAAACACGGCACGATACCCCAGAAAACACAAACCGGAAGATTGAATAATTTTGTTCTTGAAAATGACTGAAAGCAAAATGAATAACTTACTTCCTTGAAGGTCTCTAAGGTTGTCAACGAGGGCTTCCAGAAGGGCATCTTTGAATGGATCATCGGTGACTAGATCAAATCTCTTGCCAAGGTACCTAGCGATAGCAACTGATTGGTTGAGAACTTTTCCATCTACTTCCAAAACAGGTAGTTTGTGGAACGGAAATGCTGAAAGATAAATACAATTCGCTTATATTAGATGTGTGTAGATGGATAGATTATAACGTCGGTGGGATACTATGGAACGTTTCCGACAAAATAGTTGCTAGTTCGAAAAGATTCTTATTGTGTCGCATGGACCATAAGAGTACGAGAATAGTACTAGAAAAATGTTCTTGCCATGTAGACTGCGGACCAAAGACAAGTATATAAAAAATAAAATGGGCAATATCTACTTATATTGCGTAATCAAACTACCATAATTGCTTACAATTAAAAAAATAACTGATCAAAGTCGAGTTGTTATTGAAAATACGAGCCAGGGTAATATTTGCAAGAATCCCACAAACTGGAAACTATTTGTGAGAATTCCATGAGTCAGTGAGGTTCGGAGTTCTAATCGCTTTGGTCAATTCGGGCCCCTAATGTGAGGAGTTCTAAGCGTTCACACGTGCGAGAGACAGTAAGAGAGGTATAAAAGCAAAGTCAGCTATATCCAACAAATTTTAAAAAATATTTTGAATGCAGTCAACGAGGATTGCTAATTTACAATGTACTCAATTCGAGATTGTATAGGAAATAAGGCTCTATCCCTTGAAAAATCATGTTTCCAATTCACTATTAAAAGCATGCAAAGATAGTAATATCCCCAGAGTGTAAAAAGAAAAGGCAGCAATACCCATTCAACCAATCAAACCCCAAGGATGTGTCAAGTGACAAAATGGCAGCTTCATACTAAAGTGAGAGTTAATGTCGTTTTTAGACTGAAACACCATAACAGACAGCAATATCCAATCATGTAAATAGCAAAAGAAGCAATGTCCACTATTTGGTGGCAAACACAGCAACAGCCACATTTAAAAGTTAAAAGGAAAACTGAGGTGGCTATTGTTTTCAAAAGATGAATGTTTCATAAATTCCAGAGAAATTTTGAGTAGTGACAGGATTTTGTATTTATCTCAAATACCTCAGTGGGATATTGCTACTTTAGTTTTTATACCGCTCATATCATGTATTAAGACGGGTTGGTACTTACATTCTTTTTGTGCGGGCCAGTCAGCCTTGGGAATTCTATTGTCTTCATAATCAACATCAGCATACGCAAATATGAATCGGATGGACTCGGCCAATCCTTTCACATTGAAATAAGATAGCTTCAACTTGGAATCAGTCATTTTAAAGAATCTGTAATCTGTTTTACCAGAACAATAATGAATAAAAGTATTATTAAACTTACTTGATTGCTAAATGAATATTCATGTACTCTTCTGAGAAAATTTATGAAATTTAAACGCAATATGTGAAAATTCTGGTATATAAAACAAAGAATGGAGGCACAGGTTCTTGGAATAAACACTCAACTATAAAGCTTAGTAATAAATCTTTACACAATTTTTCCTATTTGAAACATATTTGTTTATTTTCAATTCTGATTAGATTTAATGATGCTATTAGAAACAGTTAAAGAGCAATTTAATAGCAAACAACCGTTACTACGTACGCGGTTAATTTCAATACGACCACAATAAATTAATTAACGACAAGATCCGAAAAAGCTACTATTCAAATAGTTTAAATATTTCTGTATTGAAATAAAAATGACATAACCTTATCGAGTGCTTGGGGCGGGTGTAAAATTCAATAGCTGTCAGTTTTGAAAGACAAAAAACACGAAAAATATTTATGAAAGCATAAACAATAATATGTTATAAGATAGAAGAAGTATTTTTTAACATGAAGTAAAAAAACGCCGGTTTGCTCCCACAAATTCAAGGTCAATCTATCCATTTTTATGCGGTTGTTTACCGAAACGAAGTTTGAAAGTCGAGTTCCCTTTCAGCCGGTCGATACTTTTATTTGCCTAACTTTATTTATAACTGTGACACGACAAGGGGGTTAATATAAACTAAAAAAAGATCATCTTTAACTTACATACAAGAGAACCAACAATCAACCAAACACTTCGAGATACGCCGCTTAACTGAATTTGATTCGTATCTGTATACCTAATACTACATCTCATTAAATGGCGTGTTAACTAGAATTCAAAACAGTCTGTCATCTTGCGTAAGCATGCAGAGGTTTAGCACATTTTTATAATTTACAATCATCGAATTTTCGGCATGTTTCGGCAATTTTCATTTTTATCTGTGGTAAATAATAATGGTTCCTAAATTATTATAATTAAATAAATTATAACTAAATTATAATATTAATTAATTAAATTATAATAAGTTATAAAGAAAAATTCTATTTTCATTTTACTTGGTACCTACTTATTTTAAACTATCAAAATTTATTTTATTTTATTATTAATTAATTATTATTAAATATTTTAATCAAAATGTTATGTTATAATATTAAAAACAAAGTTTTATTTTCATTTAAAAAGAAATCAAATATTTATAAGTAATACTTATAGTATCTACTTATAATTTATAAGTATTTTTTTTAAGGCTATCCGAAAATATAGAGTAAATTCGATTGAATCTAAAAACGAGGTTCGTAGATATATTAGATATAATAGGTATATATTTGTGTTGATTGTAATACGAGTAGGTACCTACCTATACCTGTAGTTTTGTATGATTTTCCCGCTATTACGGAATAATCTGTCCTGTAATATTAGGTCCTTACATATGAAATTGGCGTTTAGTATGGGAGGAACATAAAGCCGATTTTTTTTTATTATAATATATTCATTTAATCAAAGTATGTACCATTGCTATCTATGCACTTTTGCCATCTCATAGGTAGTTCATCGATCCCTTTACTAAAAAAACCATTCGGACGGGAATCAATAAAATCTTTGAAGGCGGTTTGGACTGCCCCATCGGAGTTGAATTTTTTCCTTTGCAAGAAGTTATCCAAATTTCGAAAAAAATGGTAATCTGTTGGGGCAAGGTCCGGAGAGTACGGTGGATGTCTTAGACATTCCAATTGAAGCTCCTCTAATTTGGTAGCCGTCTGTTGTGCAGTGTGTGGTCTAGCGTTATCATGAAGCAGCAGTGGCCTAGAGCGATTAACCAGCCTCGGTTGTTTAGCAGCTAGCTTTTCCATCATGGTTTGCAGTTGCTGACAATAGACATCTGCCGTAATCGTCTGGCCAGATTTAAGAAAGCTGTAGTGAACGACACCAGCACTAGTCCACCAAACGCTCACAAGTAACTTTTTTGGAGTCAATTTTCGCTTGGGGCATGGTTTGGCTGGTTCGGCAGGGTTCAGCCATTGCGATGAGCGCTTCCGATTATCGTACAGGATCCACTTTTCATCATAGGTAATGATTCGATTTAAAATCCCTTCATTATTGTGCCGGTTGAGTAATGCAACGCAGCAGTCAACGCGCGTTTGTTGATTTGCTTCACTCAATTCGTGAGGTACCCACCTTTCAAGCTTTTTCACCTTACCAATTTGCTTCAAGTGGATTAAAACAGTTTTATCACTAACACCGCAGCCTGCAGCTAACTCGGATGTGGTTTGCGATGGATCCGCTTCCACAATAGCCTTCAATTCTTCATTATCAACTTTGGTCTCCGGCCGTCCACGGGGCTTGTTCTGCAGGTCGAAATTTCCAGAACGAAAACGTTGGAACCAAAAACGCACTGTGTTTTCTTTTGCGGCACCGTCGCCATACACATCATTAATCCTTCGAGCCGTTTCTGCAGCACTGGTGCCACGGTGGAACTCGTACTCGTAAATAACGCGATATTTCAAGTTTTTCATTTTGTAAACTGAGTGACGCAAAGAAAAAAACAATTGAGGAAAAAACAAATGAATTATAATTTTCAAAACACAAATACATGAGTAAATAACTGTATAAATTTGGATTTGGAATTCCTAACCAAAGAGAAGATATTTCAGATCAAATTTGCCAGTACGGCAAAACGCCAATTTCATATGTAAGGACCTAATATATTTATGTAGTAGGTAGATATATAGATATATAGAAACAAATGTTAATTCCGACATTTTGGAAATCGTTTTATAAATTATAATGTCTTTAATATATCATTAACATCGCTGATCGGTATCGATCAATTTTTTTTTATTTCTTTCACAGTTATAACTACTATTTTTTACAGTTTTTTTTACTGTAATTTATTGTTTTTTAAATTTTTGTGAAGGCCTTTGTTAAATAAGAAAAGTAATAAAATGAATGAATTCCACGAGCATTGTCAAAATTACAAATACGCACACCAAAGTTTGTAATACCTGACAAAATTTATCAACCATCTTCTACAGTGCGTCCAAAAAGTAAGTATGTATTATAAGTGGGATGAATAAAAGCATTTAATACCAGTTCTTCTTGTGAATAAAGCATATTGTACCAAGCAATGTATTGAGAGGTGAGATTAAAAATTAAAATTAATGTAAACATTATCCAAGTACAGTTGCCGGCAAACTTCATGAAATTCTTTGGCTAAGTGGGGGAATGCGCAGAAAACGAAATTTGGGTCTCGTTGGTAGAAAGGTAGATGCGCAAACGTCCCCCCACTACGCCGCAGAATTTCAAGATGTTTGCCGGCTACTGTAATCAGATTAAAGTGAAAATAATTTCGTATGATTTCTTATTTGTAGTTAAGTATCTAAGATTTAACATAACTTAAGAGGGTCATTTTCTCAGCAAATTCTTTATATAGATACCTACTATGCTAATAGCACATCTCAAAAGTCATCGATTTTCATTTTTTCGAATATCCTTTGAAGTCAAACTTACGTACTTAGCCATAAGTAAATATGGAGTCGAGACGAATCTCTTTTCTTAACTATTATAATATACTTCAAGTTTGTCCACTGTAAGGTACATGAAACATTTATGTTAAGTAAAGCATTTTAAATAAATGTCAGTGTAAATTGTAGAATATGGTTTTCGCCCATGTTTTCTTGGAATGTCATAATGTATGCTGAAAATTTCGGAACTTTAAAATGTAATATTTTTTTAATACTTACGATCGACTCAATTTCCTTTTTAACTCAGAGCACTCAGCTGAGTACCTACTACATCAGCCTTTGAAAAAATCGGAGCCAGACCGTATTTATTTATTTATAATTTACATGGAAGAATTATTTGGGAAAGTATTTATAATTCTTCCTATGTAAATTATAATTATTTATTTATAATTTACATAGCAGAATTATCTGGGGAACGCCCTTCGGGCTGTTTACATGGAAGAATTATTCATTTAAAAAAATAATAGTGCAATAAACATTACATATAAACTAATTATGTAAAAAAAATCAAGGCAAGCCAATAATAAATTAATATAATGTAAGAAAGAAAATCATTACGCAAAACATTAGAGAAAATATTGAAACAGACATGGCAAATAAACTAAGGTCACAGATACGTACCTAAGTATTCTACAATTAAGCCCGATGTCATTAAAAATTCAATTCAAAGGACGAAAACAGAGCTGTCACCGGGACTTCGTTAAATAATTATTAAAGAACGGAATGGTTTGAAGAATCACATCATTTCAAGAATAAAACCCGATTAGGTAGGTATGATGTTTCATCATTATCATGAAATTTGTCTTTTTACTTTGTCAATAAATTCGTTTATTGTTTCAGAATGTACGTACCTACACGTCTTTATTATTATCTAATGGTCTACTTGACGTGATCTGTACTATTAAATCTCAAATAATCTCCCACTAGTAATTTTACGGACATCGTGTACTTAGAAACACTGATTATAGATTACAATTTGCAACGAATCGTTACCAGCACAAAATTGATAAAAAAATAATGATAGTGATTTTTTTAATATAAGTTATTCGACGAATGACACGTTTACGAATATTCCAGCAAAATGAATAATTTTGATTAATGAAATATTGTGCAATTGGAATGTATCCGTTTTTATTCAGTGACGGTAGCATCGGCAGACGCGAGTCTAAACGAGCATATTCATGATGATGTCATCTAGCGTGACATGGCATAAAAATGTGGCTCCAAAAACTGTGTTTATTATGAGGCAAATTCTTCCGTGTTGGTTGAGCCGTGGTTGGTTGGTTTACACAAACACTTTGATGAAAATTTATTTGGGAATGTATTTAGACAAGAATTGGAATTTGATGGAGACGTTTATCAAATTCTCCCGAAAGTTAAGGCGGCCTTGACTCCTATGATCGTTCATGAACTTGGGCAGATTACCTACTACTCTCACGAACTGAACAATATTACACCACAAATTACGTGGAGTACAATTATTACTACAGAGTTGATATTCGGTACGGTGTATTAGAAACAAATAATACAAGTATTCCATTGATATTATTTGTTAAATGATAACTGATTACTTTTGAGGTAGGTAGATAGGTAGGTACCTACCTATCATTCGGGTATCTTAAGGCGGCACATTCACTGCAAATGCATATTTCGGCGTTTTTTTTTACGAAAATGTGGATTTTTATTAATTATTAATTTAAATCACAATCTTTAATCTAGACTGCAATTTTTTGGTAAAGGGCAATAACTTAGATATAACCCTTGTCATTATATAAAAGCAATAAACTGAACATTATTTACAATAATGAATAATTAAGAAAATATAAGCGTTAATCGACAAACCGCGGCCAAAAAATCGTTTTTAGTGTCCTAGGCGGCGCAAAGTTTTAATGAATATTTATATGTACACATAATATGTATAAATTATACTTCATTATCTAGAATTCGTACTAAGGAAATTAAGAAATATTCATCAATAATAATGTTATAATGTTTTAAATTTGCAAGAAATTTTTACGTTTTTTCTTGATTTTAAAACGCTATTTGTTTAAATAAAGAGATGATTTTAAACAGTATATTTTGTTTATTTCCGTATTTTGAGTCTTCACTCACTAAATAAAAGTTAGTTTTTTAATAAAAACACCTTAATTATTATTTAAAAATAAAAATTCCAAAGTATGAAACGACGCCGCTGCCAACGGCATTCTGTTTTATAATTAAGTCATATATATATACGAGCAATTTTAGAAATACGCATATTTCATTTATAAAGTTTATTTTTATTAACGTATTAAACAAGATATTTACCTTATGTCTATAAATTAATATTTAAAAAATTGGACTAAAATATACATACAAATTAAAGAATAAACACAGACAAAATGATTAAATTCTTATGATAATATTTGACATTGGGAATTTAAATAGAGAATACTTAATTTTCATGTGGAGAGTCAACTTTAATGTGGGTGACATAAAATGTCACATGTGCCGAACATTGACGACCGGCTTTTAACGGTGGACATAATGTGTAATATAGTTTTATTATAAGTAACATTATTAGTATTTTAGAAATTGCTATATCAAGGAGGGCAAGCATAATGGGGTACCCTACCTTAAGTTTACAAGAAGCTTATTTGGTAAAATATTTAAATAAAACTGGGTTTTTGGTTTATAATGATTATAATTATTATTATTCTACTAATAGATCAGCGAGAAAAAATAAAATATAGCTGAGTCATTTAAGCCACTTTTTCCGGTATAGTGTCAATTTTACAATACTTTTAATATTGTCAAATAAAGTAAGTTATTATACAAATATGTATCTATGTACCTACTCGTACTTTAGTGGATAGGCTCATAATGATTTTTATAAAATAAATAATAAAATCGCCGCGAATAATGTGAAGGTGTGGAGACTAGTGATGCAACGAATATCTACTACTTTCACGAATACGAATACGAATATGAATATTAAACCTACTATTCGGCGAATAAGAATACGAATACAAATAATTCAACAAGGTAATTAATAATAGAGTCCCCGAACAAAACAAAATAAACTCGTCTCAATGGACCGGCTTTGTTTTGGGACGAGTTCACTAACAAGTCATGTACACAAACCTATATCTTTATTCTTTATAACAAAAACAAACAAATAAAGTTATACCTATTTAAATTTAACTTACCAGATTTCTTATCGAAATGTTTCGAAATATCATATAATAACTACATGGAATGAGCACCTAACCTTTTTAAACAAAGAAACAAGTAACAATTGACAGCTTGAGTTCCACAGAAAAAATAATTTGAGAACTCAACAAATCCATTCATTCAATGTAAGGGGAATCCCCGATAATAGAGGTGTGATCGGATACACGGTGCACAGTCAAACCGTAATATGCGTTGCGTTCAGTTAAAAATAGTTTGTTTTTAATATTCGTAATGATATTCTTGATGATATTCGGAGAATCAGAATATTTGTATTCGTTGCCTCACTAGTAGAGACTTGTAGGGCGATGGTGAAGACGTGCTGGCTAAAATTACGATTAATTAATACGCTCGCAACGCCTCAAAACGAGTTCTGCCCCGTTATGCCCCGTCATCTCTCAATGCCCTCTCATCTCTACTTAAGATATTGACTGATGTCTTTTTATGATTTGAGCATTCAGTAGGTACCATTTCAGAGCCTAACCGGATATTAGGATTGCAAAAGCCGCCGTATTACCACATTAATCGAGATAATAATCTGAGGATAAAAACAAGTGATTTTGTGAATCCACGTATAAATCCCACAATAAACTATGCATCTATTTTGTAAGAAGTTGCTGCATATTGTACCTACGTTTACATAATATTATCAAAAGGTTCCTTGATATTTACAAATACATTTTTTAAAAATTATGCGTTCGTCAGCGGTAGGTATTTGGTACCATAGTGAGCTATTTGGACGTCCTAGGCAAACCAAATATTTGATTACTATTAGTAAAGTGATGACAGAAAAATGTACAATCTGTAATAAGTATACGCACGTAAAAATATTTTTTACAGAGAAATTTACAATAACGTGCTTGTTGGTTTAGTGATAAGATACTCGCCTAGTGATTAAGTAAGTGATAGGGGGTTCGAACCTCGTTAGTCCTATTTTCATAGAATAGGTATATATATATATCTTGAAAATAGTAAGAATATTGAAGATAACTAAATTAATTGAATGACTGTATCTGAGATATTCTATGACGGTATAAGTAGTTATTAAACGATTTTATTTGAAAAACAAACAATTTATAAGTATCAAAATTTTAAAATTAAGAAAATGTATAAAAAAACATTAAATTGCCTAATAAGTGCCTAAGGAGTGCACAAATTTTATTATAAAAACTTTTAAATTATTAGATTATGGAAAGAAATATGTTTAAATAAAATCATGTATTAGCCTACAACACATTATGTATGGTACTAAATAATTAAGAGAAATAAAAAAATACCCAGACGCAATGCAAAAATGCTACACATGATTGAAAAATAATGAGATCAAAAATCGACGGAATACTTTTCTCATATCATGGAAATAAACTAGGTTGAATAGTAATTGAAGGCATTAAATAATTGTACTAGCCAGCGTTATTGGGTTGTGTGTACAAAATGTGATCCGCCGTATAAATATAAAAATAAAACTATATCATAGGTATAATAAACAAAATATTAAGTACATATGAAACATGTCATTCTTCTTTCTTTTTTCTATAAGACTATCCACTAAAAAACTGACTCAAATTGGTCTCAAACACCCTTCTTTCTTGATATATATTATTTTGTGATAGAAAGCGGAGCTGTTGTTAAATAATAAGACATATCACCTCCGCCGTCCACCGCAGCTTTCAATTATTGTGAACGAATATACGAGATGCTAAAATAGCTAAACCTTTTCTACCCTCAAATACTGCGCCTGGGAAACTTTGGCGTTTGCATAGGGTAAAGTAACGTGCGTAATCAGCGTAGAAAATTAATGTTAATACAGTCGAAAGGTAGGCACTTTATATATTAAATGTGTGTACCCACCTGTATTTTGAAAATGACAAGTAACTCTTATTTCTCCATCAGAACAACCATTCGGCCAGCTTCCGGTCTTGGACACTGGGGATGCCTTCCTCCTCACCCAGTCTGTGGCCATCGCCAGATACCTTGGTAAGACCTTCGGCCTGTCGGCTGACGACGATGTGAAGAACGCCCAGCTGGACGCGCTGGTGGACCACATGAACGATATCCATAAAAGTGAGTATGCGCTAATCTTAAATGTACGCTTATTGCACATAAGATTTTAAGCCATTTCGATGAATTAGCATAAAAACTCTTATTCAAATAAACATATTTCACTTCTTCAATAAGTGAAAAATAACTTTGTGGTAACATTATTTATATAAGGAAAAAGAAAACGCAGTAAAAAAACACTTTTTACTTTGTTATGTACTTAAATCGTATTTCTAAAAAATCTTATTACAAATTAAATAATTTAAAATATCCCAAATTCCACCAGTTTTCTATACTAATAATAAATTAATATTTTATATATTAAATAAGAAAGATAAGAATGATATTTAAAAATTTCCGTGGTTTGAAAAAATGTTATATTGGTAAAACTTGAAGAAATTTTGATATAAGAATCAAAGAGCACTTAAAATGTTTAAATAAGTAGCAATAACTATTCTAAATTTACTAATCAGCTTTTGGCCCTGAAATGAATTGATAATTCAATAAATAGATAGTATTTTACTTTTATTGATAAAATATTTTAATTAAGAAAACAGTATTTTAGCGAAATAAAAAAATAAATTTTGTATTTATCAAAGACTACATGTTTGATTGAATGGCTTTTCATGGAATACTTCTAGACTTCGATGTCTGTCAAATTTACGAAAAGTTAACTAATTAAGAATGTTCTTAGGTTTTCACGGCCACTCAGAATCATCTGGTTTGTGTCTTTTGGGGTATTATGGCGTGTTTCAACGAATGGGCAATGGGATCCGAAACGTCGGTCAGGAAGGTCGTAAGAACACGGCATTATACCCCAGAAGACACGATCCAGAAGTTAACTAATTATTCATGTCACAACGTCACATGAACAAGAATCTCTTTCCACTTTTCAGAACAGTACGCAGTCATGAACACCGGTGAAGGAGGTGAAGAGTTGATGTCTACTGTCATCCCATTTTACCTCAAGAAGTTTAACTCTATTGCATCTGAGGGTTGGTTCTACGGGTCTACTGTAAGTACAAAATCTATCGCAGACATTCCCAAAGTATGTATTCTGAAATAATGGGGTTTAAAGTTTTTTGCTCTCTTAATTCAAATAGATATAAGTACCTATACAAGATTCTGTAAGCATTAAGGCCCCAGATAACGGTAATTTTTTAATTTTTTGAAAGGGGCATTTATTAAGAATGCTCTCACCAAATGTTTTGAATAGATTTATAAAATTAAAGGAGATACAGCGATTTATGTGAAACCGTTCCGTTCAGTTATCGAACGGGTCTGCTACCTGGCTAACCTTTGTTGATGAGTCTCTGGATGTTGAGGAGCTGTTGTATGGTCCAGGAATATCTGACTAACGGTGAAAAATAAAAAAGGATGCAAATAAAAAAAATTGTTTGTATGTTGAATTATCCTTCAGCAAAATTTTGAATGCGTTTTTCTCGAAACTACGTTTTTCAACCTGGTTGACAACGTTTTAAAAGAACTATAGGTACAACCGATTAGCATGCGCCAATAAACTGTTCGAAAATCCAGTCTCTGTGGCACCACGTAAGGATTTTTTATAAAGTGTTCCCTTCTATTTTTTTTTATGAACGATGACAATTTTCCATGAAAATCTGAAATAAAATTCGCTTTTCTAACATTTTTTTAGATATCGAAATTCCCCTATGTGATGCTGTAAACCTATATGTCTTGTTTCTAAATGTATTTCTATTTTATTTTTACCGTATGGCTTAATCGCTGTCAAACGCCGAGCAGCAATTTCGTCGGAGTGTCCTCTTGGAAGCGGCGTACACCGTAAACTTTACTTTAGATTCGAGTAGAAAAATTTGTTTACAGTCTTCTATATGTATAAATTGACTACGAGTATTGATTGAAAAAATCCATTTTTCGTTTTCTTGAAAATAATTACGAAATATACACCCTCGTATCGCGCACGAACCGCGGTGTGGGGCCTTAAAAATGATACTTTTGCATATCAATATGATAAAATATCATTATTATTTTTATATTTCTTATAAAAAACATATCAGGTTTAGAAATGGATATTCTTGCACTTAAATGAAAGTGTATCAATTGCAAATGTATCGCTTTTTATTGTAAAATAATAATGCAAAGTCCCACAAAAACGATCTTTTGGTAGGAAGGTACTTAGTAGAATTAACGATGTACAAAAACTCTAGTTTTTTTTTTTTAGAAAGTTGATAGTCTTGCACTCGGGGTCTGATATATAAAATTTAACATTATGTCTGTTCTTAATCATGTTGATTTACACAGTTACTTTTTGGGACCTCGCTAAACAATGGCACCTCCCCTCCCTGTCCCTCCAACCCGCTTTCCACGATATAAATTTTTATCGTGTTGAATATCATCCGATAAAAATTCTAGTCAGTTGCAATCTATTGCTGGATGCTTGAGAAATGCTGTCTGGAGAAACGAACATATGCTCAAGGAGAGCAAAGTGAAGATATATAAGACCTGTATCCGCCCAATCATGACGTACGGTATCGAGACAAGGGCTGACACTACCAGAACTAAAAATCTTCTAAGATGAAGATTCTGAGATGAAGACTCTCTGACCCTTTGCGGGACTGACAATCCGAGACCGAGTGAGGAATTCCGAAATACGAAGGCCTTGTGACGTCGAGGATATTGTCCGATGGGGAAGATCTAGAAGACGTTACTGGAGAGATCATGTGGAGAGAGCTTGTTCTGAGAGAGTAGTGAGCATAGCAGCGAACAAGCTGCCGTCTGGTACCAGACTCCCAGGAAGACCGCATTAAAGATGGCGAGATAGCTGCACATCTGTATCCCAGGAACAGGCTCCGAGCAATGACAGGACGCAGTCCTAGATGAAGCAGAAGAATAAGAAGAAGACAGTTGCAATCTACGACCCTAAACAACTCGCACCCTTCCAATCTTAATAGGAAACCAGATAGAGCTACTTACTGCTTATCGTGTATGGTTTGATCTTAAAAATATTAAAGATGTTTTGTAATCTCTGTAAAATTTATAATATTATTAAAGATATAATCAGTTCCCAGTAAAGAAATGTACCTCTTCTTTCAAAGTCTATGTGTCTTTTCAAGGATTGTTGATTCATAGTCAGATTTCTTTATCAAAGAATTGTAACCGTGCTTGAACAAGTTGTTATTCTTTTTGGATTACGCAAAACTTCTCTTAAATCCTATTTTAAATTATTAATTAATCAGTTTTTCAGGCACGAACCGCTGGTGCTGAGTATTATATTAAAAAATAAATAGCTGACACCATGGTATAAAAGTTGTTGTATTTTATTTCTCAAGGAATTTGTTTCCGGAGGTGTGAAAACACAATTGGAGCGGTTATGTTTAAATCAAAATAGTCGGCGTTCGGTTGCGTAAGGAATAATTTGAAATGACTATAATATGCCATCATAAGTTACACCTAGCGTAATTAGCTGTCGTCTAATGAATTTTCAAAATCAAGCGAAACTTTAATGTTCACGTTCTTACGTTAATTAATATATTCCGTTGTCTTCATGTTGTCAATTACGTAAGTTGCCAGGCCGGTTTATCATAAATTTATTAATTATTTATGAATTGTGTTGTGTATATGTTTTTAGTGTATTTGTGGGGTAGATATAAAAGCAAAGGGAGCAATATCCAAAACGTTTGAATGTAGTCATTGAAAATTGCTAATTTATAATGTAGGTACCTACCTACTGAATTTGAGATTTTATAGGAAACATAGCCTATAAATTTATAGGATACATGATTTTTAAATATATTGATACATATAATCTAGAATTCAGTACATTTTAAATTAGTAATCCTCAGTGACTGCATTCAAGACATTATTTTAATTTTTTTGATATTGCAGCTTTTATACCAATAAGTCAGAATTAAAAAAATAATGCAAAATTTGATATTGCATATCTCCATAACTATTGATACTAGGCCATGGTTGTTTGAATATTTTAGACTCATAATATAGTCGGGAATCTACCTTCCAAGTTTCTGGTACACTCTGTATATTGCGAATAACTTTCTACTAAATTTGTCAAACTATTTTATAAGAAACCTCTCTCATAACTTAGAAGCATCCGACTGACTGCTTTGCAAGCAGTATACAGTATTGCCGATTGTCTATGGAAAAACATTTTTTCTGCTTTTGATGGTCTTACTACACATTTTCAGTTAATTTTCTTTTGGTGTTGTATTATTTGGGATATTTATGAAGATTACAATAAATATCAGCTCAATATCCACTATAATTATTAAATAGTTTTAAAAATAAGATTTTTGGGGTTAAGTTAAGGCCCATTAGAGGTAACGGGAGTGTTAAGTTGATCAAATCTAAATATTTTAGAGAAAAAAACCCTCTCCGTTGTTTAGAATTTAGCGTTGAAAGGTATGTCACTCTAGCACATTTTCGATTTTCTGCCTTTAGAGTACGACCCCGAAATTCTAGGAAAGGGTGTAATAACTGTTGTACCTTGTTAGCGAATCACATGGTTGGGTTTATTTGGTATCCTATGTACTTAAGGTATATTAAGTTCTCATACTTCGGTAAGTACGTTATTGAATTCGCCTGAGCAACCATGCGTCAACATTCATTTTATGTACCCCCATGTTTCTCATCATAAAATAACCCTTAGATTTAATCAGGTGTTTATTTTCTAAACAAAATGATTTCCATAATATATTAAACTATTTGAATTTAATAAACATTAATATTTCGTCGCTGTATATATAAATAATCTATGTGACGTTTTAGTACATTCTGAGGTAAACGAATAAAACTTTTTAAAAAAATAATTGCACAGACTAGATTTATAAAAAATATTTTAAATATTTATTAGGCAGACTTTTCAGATGAACGGCAATGTTTTTTTTTAGTATATGTCCATTATTTATATGAAAAATTCACAAATTAATTCGTTCATCTCAGAATGTACTAAACGGCACAAAGGATTTATTATATACCAATACAGCGACGATTAGATAAATATTTTTGCCTTAGTTTTTTGTGTTTTTTGCTGAAAATTTAGAGTTTAATTGTTAAAGGTTTAAAATTTATTAACTAGAACCTGGCCATAATGACTCGTCTGCAAGGATTATTGTATTTTTTTCCCTCAATTTTGATGAAACTGCATAGGTACCATAAAAAGTAAATGATATATCGAGGTTTTAAAAATTCATTACCATTTTAATTTTTCTTTTAGCCGACATGGGTAGACATCTATTTCGTGGGCTTCATTGACACCCTGGAGACCAGACTGAAGACGGAAGTCTTGGCAGCTTACCCAAATCTCAATCAAATCAAGAAGAAGGTCACCGAGAAGCCCTCGGTTCAGAGCTACTTGAAGAAGCGTCCATACTGTGACAAGTGAAAGGCTTTTTTCCCTCTTTGATCTGCACTTCGAAACTTCTGGCCAAAACATTACATGATTAAAAATTCTGTTAGCGAACCACGTGTTTTAATTCTTCCAAAAAGTAGCAACCAAACAAATCTTACCTAACCTAACCTAACCTAACCTAACCTAACCTAACCTAACCTAACATACGCATAACTTTTTTATTCAATAGTCAAAATACCCAAGTTCTTACATGCAATGACATTTGAAAATTTCCGCACCAGAGTATGACGGCGTGTATATAATTATATTAGCTGTGACCCGTCAAAAATGACGGTACTTTTAAATGCCGATTCCTAAAGAGTAAGTATTTAGTTATTAATAGCCGACACCCATGAAATATCAATGACGATTTTTATCAAAATATTTGAACATTTTTTTTTATATTTTCCCTGCTGGCAGTTAAATATACTATTCTAAACCCTGGCGATTGAGCGGAACATGAAATGGTTCGGTCTTTGTTTAGTCCTATATGTAATGTAATATTTCGGGTAATGCAGGCTCGGTGATAGCAACATCGCTATCGTTGCCGTCTTCGGGTTTGCTGGCCCGGGGTTCAAGCCTCATCTCCGGCCGTTTAATTTCATTTTTTAGCTGTGATTTAGAAGAAATTACGGGCGTTACACGAGATTACGGGGACAGACAGACAGACGGGAGGACAGACGGACAGACGAAAAAAATGAAATTATTATGTTTGATAAGTTACACGGTAAGAATACATCCAGGTATACGGTATACTTATACTTCCGTTTCTGGATAATATCTCCTTGTAGTAATTTAACATTAATGGAGAAAAACAACCTAGATAAGTATTGTTAAAATTGGTGTAAAATTGGCAAGCAGGTCTCATTGATTGAAAAGGGAAGATTGAATTATAAATCTTTAATTCTCTATAATTTATAAACATTTAACGTTTTAAGAATTATACATGACTAAAGGCAAACCTACAAACTTTCATATAAGGAAATATGTTGCTGCCCATCACTTTAAGCATTGTTTCGTAAGCATTTTTATTTTTCTTTTAACATACAGGTATTTTAATTAGTAAATAAATCACTACAATACAAAATTATATATTGAAAGTCATGGAATATTTAACAAGTCTCTGGCTGAGTTAATGTTGTACGTGTATTAAGTATGTAGGTATATAATTTAATATTTACTTTGTCCTTCAAGTTCAAATCAATAATGTAAGTTTGTCCAGGTTAATCCATAAACGATTTCATTAATTATTAATGGCACTCTGCCTATTATATATCACCTTCCCCTCATTTCAAACTTTAGACCAAATCCGACAAGTGCGATCAATACTAGGATTACCTCAAAGCCTACTTACAAAATTGTAAAACTTATTTTTAGGTATCGGAATAATGAAATGATTAATGGACCGTGATTGTTGTACCGCTAGCTTCCGTTTCACAAGTTCAGACGGCGACTTATATATATAGTCGGCCATTTTCTACCCACTTCCCCCGCCCCCTACGCATCTGATGTATGTAACTTTACTATTAAGTATGCATTTGGTGTGGGAGCAATATATTTACTCTGTTTTATGATCCATATGCCGTTGATGTAGGTTTTGTGTATTAAATGTTTAAATTATTATTTATTTATTTTGCCCATTTTCACGACAGCGAAAATCCTATTCAGACCCAGGAAAACACTTAGTTCAGATCCAAAAATCTGTAGGTACATTTTGACTCTTATCTTACTTTTAATAGGATGTCACAATTAATTCACAAAGGTAAAAAAAAAGCGAAATTTTTTGGGAAATACATTTTTTTTTTTAAATTTTGGAATTTTTTTTTTTAAATTAAAAATTACCATGAAAAGTTATGGACGTTAGTTATGGACGTTAGTAAACGAAGTTACGGGAACAGACAGATAGACAGACGGACGGACAAATGGACGGCCAGACAGACAGCGAAATTATTGTAATTGCGATTGGACTTGTATTAAAGCAAATGAATTTTTCATAATCTATATAAGATAATGTAATGAAAGTTCAAATTTTTGCAAAAATAAGCCAATATTTCTTAAAAAATTGCAAACTTTGATATTGTTTGATAATCTCTATAACTATTGGTATTATTAGGTCATGGTTGCTTGAACAACAGGCAGGAATCCATCTGTAAAGTTTTTGCTACTAGCTATGAGACACCCGGTTTATGTTTTAAATATGATAAATGATTTCCAACATACAAATTTACATGGAAGATCGCGTCGAAATGCTTATGTTGTTTTTATTATGTTTCGTGGTAACAGGGACATAATAAGTTTTCCGCCATTATTGATTAATGTTATATATAGAGCTTACCGAACTAAGCAACCAAGGCCTCGTCGTTACATTGTCATTACAAAGAATAAAATTTTATTTAATAACTCGTGTAAATTTGTTGTTTTTAGTATATTATTTGGGAATAGTAAAACCAACTGATGCACGTTTTCGTTAACTTTTCCGTGTTCATGAACGCTGTCCTAATAGTCCTACTACGATTCAAGAATTTAATAAATATCTTTCTTTATGTAAGAAAGTACAAGTGATGTAAAACAGGGCAGTGAGAATCATATTAAAAAAGTAAATACACCAGATTTGAAGAAATGTGAAGGGAACCCAATTGGATGGAAATAAAATATATAATTATTTATAACGTTCTTATATTTGCACAAAAAATTCTTAGTAACAAAATATTTTATGAAAAACATTATTGTAAATAGTGATAAACATAATTTTAATACTAGAAATAGAAATAGAATAAGAAGTAAGAAAAAAGTGTATACACAGGATCGTCTAATGTACAGAGTTGAAAAAGATATGAAAAGTTGATAAGACGCCGAAAACATGAAGAATATAAATAATATTAATGATTTTAAAAACAGATAATTATTGTAAAAATAGTATAGAATTGTAGGGTATAAGATGTATTATATATTATATTATAGGTTGTTTAATATTATAGGAGATACTAACTAACTAACTAACTAACTTACCATCACGCCGTTTCCCCGTGGGGGTAGGCAGAGAGGATAGAGCGCTACACTCTTCTGTCCTGACATACAACTTTCGCTTCGTCCACATTCATACATCTTCGCATGCAAACTCGACGGTTGTTCAGGCTTCTAACAGGACCATCTTCCAGTATCTGTTTAATCTGGTCATGCCACGTCTTCCGTGGTCGCCCTCTCTTTCTGGCGCCGTCAACACTTGCATCATATATCTTTCTAACCATTCTTTCCTCATTCATTCGCTCAACATGCCCAAACCACCTGAACGACCCTATTTTTATTCTATGTATTATGCTACGATCAGCTTTACATTAATTTCAAATATCTTCATTCTTTACTCTATCATGCAGTGGAGATGAGGTCCCTTAGACGTATGTGTGGTAAATCCATGTATTAAAGGATGTGTAAATGTAAATATGTAAGTTATTATGGATACAACGAGTATATTAATAATAGATTGTAGAATATTAAATGGAAAATATTATTTAATATACAGTGATGTCATATTTTTTTACGAGCTCAAGGAATTGAAAGTTCCTCGAAGACGGTCATCATAGAGCGCCATCGATTGCTTGACAACTCCGTGGTGGTCCATGCTGTCGGGGACTGACTTGTCTCTTGCAGACCAGTCTCAACATTATTTTTACATTCACTTATTAGTCCACGATCGTCAACTTCATCGTATGATGGTCAAAGATAAGATAATAGTTTTTCACTGGTCAAATAACCTGTTTTCGCTTATATTTATGTTTTTTTACCATTACTACTAATCACACAACCAACCCAAAGACGCATCCTGTAATTTATCAGACACGTTTCCCGCAGACAAGATGAGGATACAGGCAGGGGCGTGCAGTGAGAACATGAAGCATGACTTTTCTTAAGCATAAATTTTGAAAAGAAACCGTAATAGAGATATATCTCGTAGTATTCCTATCACAACAATTCAGATTTTAATATTTCATAATATTCTACCAGATAAATTTTTAATTTTGTTTTTTTTTTCAGATATGTATATGTTTAAAAAAAAAGTCATGCTTCTTGTTCTCACTGCACTGAAGAAGACTTCTTGGTATTCATCATAGTTTTGTTTTTGCCATTCAGTTCTTTTGACAGAGCTTGATTTTATATTTTTTTCTATAAAATATTTGGGCACAAGCTTTTTTAGGCAAGTAAAAATCCATCAATCAATTAATTTTCTATATGAAATTCGAACAAGAGTTCCCGATAAAATCACCACAATATGCAATATCGTTCATTGAATTTTTTTCATCACGAATAATGGATACTCCTCTCCGAAAATACCTACATACGAGGTAAAATACTCTTCACTCGCAAAGCAATATTGACTAATTTTCTGTCTCTAAAGCGAAATTCAAAAATAATATTTTATTTTATTTTTTGCGCTATAACAGGCCGTGATGCCCAATTACTGTAGCAAAACGCACCACAAAAATATTCAAATCACGGAGATTTATTTTGACGTCATTGGGTATCGAACCCAGAAACCTTGACCAGAATTCGCCCAAAAATATAAATTTAGATATTTTTTGGGTACAAAGAAGACACATGTAATTGGGATATTGGATTTAGAAATAGTAATTGCATTGTTTTTTTAAGTATATATTTTGTTCTGGTTTAGGTCTTCTGGGGTATTATGCCGTGTTATTACGACCTTTCTGGCCGACGTTTCAGATCCCATTGCAGGGTCCATCATCAGGGCTGATGTGTTATTATGAGTGTTGGTTTTGTGGTTAAGTATTGGCTTGCAATACCGTGTCGGAAACTTGGTGTTTCTGTGTTTATGTGTTACGTAGCAATACCGTGTCGGAGTCATGTGTTGTCTTGTGTTGCGTGTATGTTTCATCTATTGTCTAATCACTATCTCTGCGGTAACTGCGACGATATTGACTTTGAAGCGACGGATACCATGATGTTTTTAATATGAGACCATAATCTCTATTAATATTATATATTTTGTACTAGAAATTTTGACATGATTGTGAAAAAGTTTGAAAAAAAAGTTAATTTTCAAAATACTAAAGTATTTTTTAAAAACTTAGGACTATTTGTGATGAGAATGCTGTAAAATGGGTGGGCTAAACACACAATTAAAAACAATTTAATATGTCTAAATATCACATTTATTAATTTAAAGGAACACTCTAAAAGTACACATAAGGCATAAACCTAAGACGATGATATTGTATTATTTGATTTGATAAGTTTAAGAATTGTCTGGTCTGCTCTCGATGTACTTCTTGAGGCTGTCCTTGCTTTTGATTTTATCTACCAGCGCGGTCAGGTTCGGGTATGGCTGCAGCATATCAGTGCCAGTATGGTCCTTGACCGAGTCGGAGAATCCAGCAAACTGGATATCCACCCATGTTGGCTGAAAAAATAATTCATAATTTTATACGCAGTGGACACATTTTGGATAAACATTCAGAATATTTTGAGTATGTTAAAATTTTTCAAGAACACAATACTGGATTTTATCCACATGGGAATATCATTAATCAAGATTGATACAGTATTTATGTTCTTGATAAATTTGAAAATACCCAAAAAATATTCTGAATATACAAAAACTGGCCTAAAAAGGAGTAAAAAATTGAAATAGTTTTGAGGCGTATTCTAGTGTAAATGTTAATAATTTGGTTATTCGTTTATGGGAATGAGAAATTTCATCCAAATATGCCCGTAATACAACTCACATATGAAATAAGTCGTGCAAGGTTGACATACAAGTGATGACATATAAATGACAACATTCAAAAAAATTAATGGATGTCATAGTTTATCACGGGTGGAATTCGTGAAAGTTACGTTGTGTAAAGTAATCACTCAAGCCAACAAAGCTCGTATGACCTATAACTACCGAGGAAGATTTTCATACCTACTTTTGCACAAAAAAAAGTTTCGTCTCTATGAGACATCTACAATATACCTGGAAGTATTCCATGATTATGTGTGATTCTGTGTTTCGTAATATCTGCATTATAAAGGAATTTTGAAAAAATAATATTTAATTAAATGGGACTGGTCGTCGAACCTTTCAATTACGAAAAGAATTGAAATATGTTTGATAACTTAAAAAACCTAAAAGGTTCAATTAGTGTTTGGTACATTAATATAAGGATATTAAAACAAAGGCAGCAATATCCAAAAAAATAAAAAAAAGTTTTGAATGAAGTCATCAAGGATTACTAATTTAAAATGAACTGAATTCTAAATTTTATTTATCTTTTTCCCTTCCAAAATCATGATTCCTATAAATTTAAATACATATATTGATTGTATTATTTGTATGTATCTACTTATATTTCTTTTATTGATTACACCTACATGCTTCGGAAAAAACTTTTCATCGTCAGGGTGTTTTACAAATGGAATGGTTTTTCCGAAACATGTAGGTGTAATTAATAAAAAATATAAGTAGATACATACAAATAATACAATCAATATTAAAAATGTCAATTTACAATGTTGCTGAATCAATTGAAAAAAATAAATTTAAAGGTTACGTTTCCTACAAAATCACGAATTCAGTACATTATAAATAAGTAATCTTCGATGACTGCATTTATTTTTTAGATATTTGCGTTTGTTTTATACCCCACTTAGATATAGAAAAGTAATTAAAAAATAATAAGAAATTTCATTCAGTATCGACTGAATTACAAAAATTTGTTCGATTATTTTATTGGCTTCACTGGGAAGATAACTTGACTTATATATGAGTATGATGACTCCTCGTACCTCAGATCCGTAGAAGAATCCTTCTGAGGCGACAGATTCAATTGAGTCCAGGAAAAATGTCATGGCTTCGTCACAATCCTTCTTAGCTTCTGGAGTCTTCAGTTGTAAAGCAGCGCGGAGTTCTAGAAAAGTAAATAAAGCGAATCAAAAATTAATTAATGGATTTGGCGTTAACGTTGTAGAAACGATTCATGACTCTGCTAAAAAATACCTTCGGGAACGGTGGTGTAACACAGTGTTACATAATTAAAAATCGACATAGTTTTTAGAATGTGGTAAAAAATATATATTTTCAATACAGATAAGACATTTTAAAGGTCCCTTTATATTTATGTAAGGTAAACATACATATTTGCATTATTTTAGTAAATTATCATAAAATCAAGGCATATCGAATTTGTGTGTGCTAACGCCGACGTATCATTACCAACTAAATCCAACGACGCGGCGACTGCAGCTCGTCTGCATTGTCTAACACATGTTACGCGACTCTAACATACTCTTTCGATATTGTTTTCTCTTTCACCGAAACCCAAGCAACCGCCATCTCTGTCCTACATGAAATGTGTGGTATTGTCGTGCTCTTTCTTGCTCGATTTAACTGCAACGCGCAATATTCTGCTCTCTTTTACACACTCGCCGAAAATACGACGGTAATGAATAAATATTTTTTAATTAAAAAATACGTACATTCGTAACATTTTTAACAATTAGTCATTTTGGTGTGAAAACGTCTATTCGATGATTACAAAAAATGTGACGTTTTAGTTTTCGTAATTAAGGTAGATATTTCATATTTTCTATGACGTGTAAACCTACGTTACACCACCGACACACAGGAGTTAAATTGGGCGAAAAACTATGGGCCGAATACATTCGTAATTTTTTTTAGTTGTATATTTTACGAAAATGATTTTTTAATATAATAAATCGTTACACCACCATCCCGACAACTCAAAATATGAATGAATATAAATTGACTCTACAAGACTTCAATGTATACAAGAATATTGCTTTTATACATTTATTTAAAAAAGACAAACAAAAAATAAAAACAGTGAAAACTTAATGTGTTGTATGTGTCAGTCTGGTCGATAGATCTGAAACGTCGCGAATATTTGAGACATTTTTTTTATTTGGATGCAAGAAAATCCCTTTTAAAACATGATTTCTAATAGGAAATACGTTACAATTAAGATGTTTTGTCATGTTGATATACAAAATAATCACTTTTAATGCTTACTGTACCTAGTACTATTTCAATTACGAGAAATAAAACATTAAGCCCCATTTTCTCTAAATGCTTATATTGCAAAGGAAAAGGTAAGGTCTTGTTCTCAGGGTGCGATATAATAAGAATGTTGAAATTGAACTCACTTCCTTGAAGATCCCTGAGATTGTCGACAAGAGCCTCCAGAAGAGCCTCTTTGAAAGGATCATCGGTGACCAGATCGAACCTCTTGCCGAGGTATCTGGCAATGGCCACAGATTGGTTGAGAACCTTTCCATCCACTTCCAGAACTGGTAGTTTGTGGAACGGGAACGCTGGATGATGTAAGCAATTGGAGAATAATAAATAAATAGGTCAATTAATGTATATTATAGATATCTCACATAGACAAAACTGTATTTCTTATGGGAAAGTAGGTATAGAAGTCATTTGGGTGTACGTAGGACTTATGACCTATCTTATGGTTGGCTTAAGTGATCACTTTACACAATTCGCAAACTTTATATATTCGCCAATGTTACATTGTGAAAAAGTGATCACTTAAGCCAACCATAAAATAGGTCATAAGTCCTATGTACATCCAAATGACTTCTATACCTACTTTCCCATAAGAAATACAGTTTCGTCTCTGTGAGATATCTATAATATACATTAATTGATCTGCTCTGTGACATAAATCCAGCACTGTTCTGAAAGATTTGAACAAACTCAAAATATTCTGAAATAATAGGTGTTTTTGAACCTAAATTGGTTCGTTTCCTAGTTGGTTATAAGTAATGGTGTACTTATTTTTTGTTGTTGCATATTTTACGAAACAGTTTGTTTATGTATCATTTAAATTTTTCTGATTCACTTGAAACGAATACAAATGATTAATAAATAAATATTACAAATCGGTTTTAGTCTATATTAATTTAAAAACATTTATTATGTGTGTTTTCAGATCCAAATTTACCTTTTAAGCATCGCATAAATAAAATAAAAGTTTCTTAGTTAAATATTCTCAGGAAAATATGGGATAAAAACAGACCAAACAAATATATTATACTCATTGCCATGACCACAGGGTAAGAAATATATTCAGAGATGAACTTAACTAGTTCTTTAGGAGAGGGGTGTCACAGCGTCCCCCCTCACAACTGTCTAAGACACATTTCTACTGCAGTTAAAGTATTTATTCTTGCATAGTTAAATGCCCTTGTAAACATGAGGCATTTTTTACAATAGACGTAATTTAAATAATATTTTCTCCAAACCGAGTCTCTTACGTAAAAAAGTTTTCTTGTAATAAAGCGCGACTTATTTACTAAGGCATTATACATTTAAAGAGTATTTAGTTTGACCTTTTCATAATTGTTTCGAATTTCACAAGCTCGTAGTAATATTTTTAAACAAGTCCAACGTATTGGAACCAACTGTAGAACCAGACCGGGTGCCAAGAATTTTACGTTAGTCTATGTCTATTTATTTTGGTGGTCTGTTGCCTTCACTCTTTTAATTGAAAATTCGAATATTGATTCTTAAATAAAAAACCGGTTTTCGAAAATTAAAATCGTTTTAAAAATCGGTTTTCAAATCATACAAAATTCCAAACTTATATCCTCACAATTTTCTTTTCTATATATTAAAATATTACTTAAATGAATTGAAATGCTTCATGGTTTCGTTTTAATTTTGTTAATATTTATTTATAATTTGTACCTACATGTTTTCAAATTTAAATGTTCTATCTTTTTCATTCTATGCTATTAAAATATGTCATTTATATTGTTCATCAAAGTACTAGTATAACTATTCATAAAATTATTAATATTCTAATTATTGTTCATAAATGTTATTTATTTCTGTATTTTTAATTAATTGTATATATTTTGTACTGGCTAATAAACACCTAATTGGTGAAGGCCAAAATAAAGAGAGATAAAAAAATTTCAAACCAGGTTTTAAAATAACCGTTAATTCCAAGGTAAATAACATAGATGTATTGAAGGTCGTCATGAGTGTTTACAAAGTTATTATATATAAAAAATCACCAATCCCCATCCACAAATAATAATAATTTCGAATGTTAGTTCACAACTTCTTATCCAATAGCTGATCTCATCCCGTTTTCAAAATTAGCATGATTTCACAATTTTTATTAAATAAAAGGAACATATCGAGTTTATGCTTTTTCAAGAAAGTCCTCTGAATTTCTTTTAATTGATTAATTTTTTTTTAGATTCATGTTTTTTTTTGTTAAATGAAAATCATGATCATAATAAGTGCATCCATTGATTAATATCAATGACATACGTTGTCACGTATGTCATTTATATTAATCATTAATCAATATATATAATTCTCCATGCAACAATGTCCCTCACTAACGCTACAAACGTGGCATAAATAATAAAGAGGCGTAGGAAGCAAAAAAAAAACACAATTCTCTATTTAAAATGTCCGTAACTAACGTTATCAAGATTATAAAATATAAATAAGTCATTTTTGACGGACAATGGTTCTTAATGTGTATAATAAAAACGGTGGTAATTTGGTACTTACATTCTTTTAACGCGGGCCAGTCGGTTTTCTCAATCCTATTATCCTCATAATCAACATCGGCGTAGGCCAAGATGAACCGAATGGGTTCTGCCAGACCTTTGATGTTGAAGTAAGACAGCTTCAGCTTGGCCATGTTGTTGTATAAGTTCAACGGGAAAACCTGTAATCATTTTATTTAGTTATTGAAAAGGGCGACAGGAGTAGGGATGAAATAGACGGAAGTGGTGTTTTGCATCCCCTTTGTAGAAAGATGATAAAAAATCCTACTTGAATTATTTATCATGATTAAAGTGTTTTTAACTGTGCACGTGTACAAGCAAGGCGCATGTAATCAGTGCACGTGTACAAGCAAGGCGCATGTAATCAGTGCATTGTATGCAAACATAAATTTTTTAGAGAAAAGTGAAATGAAATATTTTTTTTATTTTTATTTCTTTTACATTTACCAATATCCTGCTAACTATAATATAGTTGAATAAACTTAATAACCATTTAATTATAGTGTTTAATTACAAAAAATTATAAATGTTAAAAATAAACATTATAAAGCTATTCATCTTATATTAACATGGAAAATATAAGGGGCTAGTGGACGAAATGCCCCAGGGGGTGAGATTCAAGATGACAAAGATGAGGATAATGATACGGTAGGTGAAGGTATTGTTAGCATGCAGACAGTTCACTATTATTCATAATAAACTCCCTGCATGCCATTTTTACCTTTGCATATGAATGCAACCCAAACAGGTCAGTCTTCTTTTTGTCTGACACAATATCATGAATAATTAAAATCTTAATAATTGAGATATGTACATTACGAAATGCATATTTTATTATTATTATATCTGCATTTTTAATAGTCAAATTATCCTTTATCTTGAATCTTTAAAACAAATTTAGGTAAAAAACATGCCAAATTAAAAAAAACTCCAATGATCAATGCAAACCGGTTGTTTATAATACACTCAATAATATTGATAAACTGTTTAACTTTGAACAAATTCTTATCTACGAACCTACAGATATGAATCTAGATATTATCTTTGTGGATCGAGCCTACTCTTAGTATAAAAAATCAACATGTAACATTAAAAAATACTCGTAGTCGCTGTAATCTTATATTAAAATCAATGTTTCCAATAATCAAATCACCCCTTTATCCTCAAAAATTTAAACGAATAAAATTATGTGTTAAATCTTCAAATTAATGATTTTAACAAATAGAACTTAATGATTTTAACAGATACTTTTATTTAATTATTAATAATCTTTTAAAAAATGTAAGGTAATTATTTAATTGTTAATTATACTAAAATGAAGAGGAACGACTTACTTGTAAAAGAACGAGCGTTTTACCTCTTCGACGAATACCGGTCGACTGATGGTGATTCGTGTATCGCGTGGTTGATATACTCATAGGTGCCAAAATGGTATGTGTCATGGTATTATGTGAAAGGCATACCTAGAAACATTCTGAATATGAATATTTTTTTAAAATATCATCATGACACTGCGTATTTTCTCTGGTAGGAAAATTAAATCAGTTTATTGGATATTGATTCTATTTTATTACTCCCTTTATATTAACTCGTGGCGTCTGCTTGCTTGCTTGCCGGCTTGCCTTAAAAAAAACTTTGGATCGATTTTTGACCCCTTTCCCGTGATCCAATCGAGCTGAAACTTTGCAAGCAGACTCGTGGCGACGATCAAGAAGATCTATCAAATTTTCGTTAAAAAAATAAATAATTATAATATAATTTCGAATTTTTAGAAATTATATTGGTTTTTTCAAATTGGAATCATTAGAAAAGTTTGATTACGGCGGCCCGATAACGTCGCGGAATATTTTATAATTTTGAATTACTCCGTCGGTATACATAATAAGTACTTCACTACGAATTCCAAAAAACGTTTTTAGAATTTAATCTTCAAAGCATGAAGTGTCTTATCAAAGCTCAAAACATTTGACATTTTAGAAACATATTAAATTACTGTAAGTTTAGTGTTATGTTATATGTTTTTATTCGTCTTTAATTGTTGTTATATTTTACAAAGAAAGGGAGTATAGTAAAAACATTTATGGGTTGCTTTTTAAAAATATTATTTCTTATTTCTCATCCAAGATATTCAGAAACCAATTACACAAAATTTTCTGACCACAATCGATTAGTTTTAAAATAGAACATTAATATAACACATATTCCGTGTTCGATAGAAATGTTTTTTTAAGTTATACAATTTATTTATATGTAATCGTATGTGTATTATGATTTATATCTAATCAAACTTAATAATTTCTTTATCTGTCCGTCCCCGTAACTTCGTGTAGCGTCCGTAATTTCCTTCCAATTCGTGGCTAAAAAAACAAAATTAAACTGCCGGCGATGGGGCTTGAACTCCGGGCCAGCAGACCCTATGGTCGCGTCGTCGTGGACCGCCAAAAATATCATATAAATATATACTAAGGCTTAGCAAAGACGCGAACCAATATTTCGTCTCTGCTAAGTCTCGTAATAGTTATCGCTCAGATATAGAATAACTGAAACATACATCAATAGGCGCGATACTGATTTTTCATACTAGTGCTTCCAGATTAGAATACATCTCTGTAATTTTCATAATCCCGTTTTCATCAAATCTCTTTAAAAATACGAAAAAAATATGGAATTAACACACCCTATATAACAGATCTCCTTCAATACTTTAAAAACCTTAAATATCTAGGTTATTTTTATATACTACCGAAAATGAGTAATTACTTCATAGGTGGAGTATAAAAGGCAGTAATATACAAAAAAATAAAAATAAATGTTTTGAATGCAATCACCGAGAATTATTAATTTAAAATGTACTGAATTGTAGATTTTATGTATCTATCCCTTCCAAAATTATGTTGTGATATCTCACAGAGACGAAACTGTATTAATTATGGGAAAGTAGGTATAGAAGTCATTTGGGTGTAATAGGACTTATGACCTATTTTTTTATGGTTGGCTTAAGTGATCACTTTACACAATTGTAACATTCGCCATTTCCACCCATGATAGAATATACCATGCTTATTCATTTTTTGGAAGTTGTATATATGTTCAAATTGCGTGGAAAGCTTTCATATATGAGTAATAAGCACCTTTTCCATGCGGCCTGTACAAAGCCATTTTCATTCCCCTAAATCCCCACAGATGTCGCTAATGAGAAAATCTACATTGATTTTTTACGGAATTTTGAGAGCAATATACTTTATTGTGTGTAATGAAATTCATCCGAATACTTGCATTACACTAGGATACGCCAGGAAATATTATTTCCAATTTTTGTTAAATTCTTTTTTACCAGTATTTACAATTCAGAATATTTTGAGTTTGTTCAAATCTTTCAGAACAGAAAGAAAGTGTTCTGAAAGATTTGAACAAACTCAAAATATTCAGTACATTATACATTATTAACCCTCGATAACTGCATTCATTTTTTTTGGATATTGTATATCCCACATATCATCCATTATCGCTAACTTGTACATCGTACCCCGAGTTCTGGACTATAATGTGCATTCTGAGGTATTTTTTTGCATATTTATATGCCAAAATATTATTGTTTTCATATTTCTTATAACATAACAATTAAATTAAAAGAGATATGTATGAATATGGCTGAGATGAAAAGTGTGTATCAGGATAGAATGTGTGGTACTCTATTCTCTCTACCTATCCCCGCGGAGAAATGGCGTGATGGTTAGTAACTAAGAAAGTTAGTTGATAATGAAAAAAAATTAAGATAAGGTGGTGCTTCTTGAAAACGATCAAAAATTGCTACTAAATTAGGGTACTCGTATCAATGAAATGGTCTACATATCGTTGGAAAGATTCAAATTTATCCACCATCGACCATTGTCCGCTATCCTTTAAAACAGTGTTTCGTAACCTGTGGTCCGCGGACCCCTGGGGGTCCTCGAATATATGTAGTGGAGGTCCGCAGTCTCATCTCTGGACCATTTAACAAGAATAAATAAATAAATAAAAATAAAAACAAATATAGAAATAGATTACGGAACCCGATTTGAGATTAGAACTTAGTAATAACATTAACCCTAGTATAACTGATTAAGTTGCAACAAAGCAACACCAACCTTCATACTAATTAACCGTTAATTAATGTGAATGTTGGTGTTGCTGTTGTACGTTAATAATTAATATATTTTTTTCATTTCATTCAAGGTTTTTCTACCACAAAACATATGTGATATTGTTTTGACAATGACGTTTAAAAAATATTAAGTATTGCAAAACAAAGGAGACTATGACCTAATCTTATCCAAATCATATCTAATCCTTGATCGAGAAGAGTATTGAAGACAAAATGCACAAAATATTCTCAAAAATAATATATTACACGTACATATTTATGTATGCGGACTAATCTATTATTTAATCTCATTTTATTTTTAACTAAGGCGGTTTTCGAAAAATCCAAATTTAGGGAAAAAAAAACGGTTTTTAGAAACCAGTTTTTCAAAACCGACAAGCCTCATGTCCCATGCATCTTATTGGCGCTCATCCCAAAACGGGCTTATAATATTAAGCTAATCTTATGTCTCGATACACGATGATAATTTTTTTTTTTTTAATTAAATCGATCAACTAGGAATACAAGGTCTGTTTCTTGATATTTATTTATCGGAAGTAAATTGAAATCGAATGACTCAGTTCCTTACACATAGACCACTCCCAGTTAGGCAGTTATCTAATGGAGTGATCATATCATAAAATTATACAGATGTCCTAAAAATATGTATACGAAAAACAGAAATTCCGAAACCAAACCCTTTGGAAAGACTTTATTTTATTACAGGAATATTAAGAAAGCATGAAACGGAGTATAAATACGGTAAAAAGTAAAATTATATACGTGTTATACTGTTATAGGTATCTGACCTTCAAATTCAAATTAATTATTTAAGCTTGTCCAGGTTAATCAATAAATTTATTTTTGATGTTTACAGAATTAACTTTGTGATTGGACATAATTATTAATTTTAATTGATTAAAATCTTTATTATTTTAACCACTTGACCACCACATCTTCGGTTTTGATACCACTGTATCTTCGTCATTCTCTGCACATGCCCCGCTCATCTTAGTCTACCCAATAGAGCATGTAAGGAGAGCTTGGGAGCCTTAAAGATGTTATGTATTTACCTTATTTTTTCTCCAATAAAACGTTTTACCTCATTCTCCAAGTTTCACCATTTTTCACGGGTGCCAGGATTTTTAATTAAATTAATAAACTGTTAAGGTAATATAAAAATGTTAATAAAACAAGTAATTATTATTTAAACAATAATTTCTTTTGTTAAAAAGAGATCAAATAGAGAATAAGTGTAAAAAATATGTATTTGTACGGATATACGAGATAAAGAGATAGAGCACATATATAACCTGTATTCTACAGATGGATATTTCGATATTTGGCAACACTTTCATCTGCAGTTGACAATATTATTAATAATGCTTTCACTGTATAATATAATCCACTTGTAAAGTTTTTGCTACTAGCTATGAGACACCCTGTATAGTAAAAAGTTATCGGAAAACGAGCTTGTTGGGCTAGTGGTTAAGATGATATCCTAGTGGACCTAGGAGAATAGCAAGTTAGTGCTGTTTTCATAGCAAAGACATTTAGCGTATACGTATTGAAAATGGTAGTGATATTAATCTGATCTATTAAAAAAAATATATTTATAGTCATAAGCCCATAAACCAAGATCCTTTCTTATGTCATTAGTGTTTGAATATTTATTTATATCTCGCTTTCTTTCTATCTTTCTTTTACAAACTCATTGGTTTTGAAATTCCTAGACCGTAGTTAATCTAGAGCGTTGCCCGTCTCTTGTTATATCCGTTATGGTATGGTCCATTCCACCGGGAATTACCTTGTGTAAATCTGCCTTGCCAATATTTGCTCATCTACTTAGTCTTCATTTTCTTCTGAATCCTGTTGCCTTCTACAGATAAATTTGTGCATGTCTATCGTAACGATTTCGTCTTGTTATTGTTATAGACATTGACGGTAAAACATTTTTATCTTAGTAATTGCATAGCAGATTGCTTCATTTACCGTACACTTTATAAGGTGAGTACCTTTTATGGAAGCGATCTTCTGTCTCATGCTTTTAATGCTGTCATTAACTACATCGCTCAGTTTGTTTAAAAGTTGCACACCTCGCGTAATGGTGTGCCTATTCATTACATCCATTCTGCATTATAGAACATGGGATATAGCATGTCCAAAAAGGCAGAGCGGATGTATCAATTTTTTTGTTAAGTTCAGATCCATCATGATAACAAAAATATATTAAAATCTGTCTCCTATGTAGGATATGAGTAAATTTGACTTGCGTGCATTACTTTTCTTTTTATATAGATAACATTTACTATCAGATAAGCAGTACCGTACAATAATGATAAGTATTATGTTGTTGATGAAAGTAGGATTCATGATAAGAATGAAGGTAAATAAGGTTTGCTGAACACAAAAATATAAGAAATGTAACAAGTCTCAATTTTTTGCATTTATTCATTTAAGTTCAACACTCATTATTCATAACACAAACAGCTAAGAACAAATCTATGATATATTGAATCGTTTGATTTCATCTCTCTTAAGAATTATCTGGTCTGCTCTCGATGTACTTCTTGAGGCTGTCCTTGCTCTTGATACTGTCGACCAGCGCGGTCAAGTTTGGGTACGACCTCAGGATATCTCTGCCAGTTTGCTCCTTCAACCAGTCAGAACTTCCAGCGAACTGGATATCCACCCAGGAAGGCTGAAAAAGTTATTCCTTGACTTTATTTATTTAGATGTAATGTTATGGCGACACGCATCAAGTATTTAAGATTTATTTAGGAAAAACATATATGAATTATTCGGTTTAATGTTTCTATTCAAAATATTTTCAGTTTGTTAAAATTTTTTAGTACACATGATTTTGTCCTAGGGACATTATTAATCATGATATATAGAGAGACGAAATTATATTTTTTATGGGAAAGTTGGTATGGAAGTCTTTGGTTGTTCATAGGCCTTTTTTTCATTATCAGGCATCAATTTTTTTCTTCATTAGGCATCAATTTTTTTTTGGATATTACTGCCTTTGATTTCATACCCACAATTGTAAGGCTGTAACAGAATTGTTTTGATAAATTGACAAAGATTGAGTTATTCACGAATATGATGCAAAGAAGATGTTACTTCAGATCCATAGAAGAATCCCTCTGAGGCGACGGATTCTATTGAGTCAAGAAAGTACGTCAATGCTTCGTCAAAGTCCTTCTTAGATTTTGGACACCTCATATGTGTAGTAGGGAGTTCTGAAAATAAAAATAAATTGAACAATTAAAAAAAAAACTTTCTTTGTTCTTTCCAAATAGTAATAAATATAAGAAGTTTGTACTACATAATCTCTGTCACCTAAAATCCTGACTTAAATTGTGCATGTACAATACAAATTAATTAGTAAATTCCAATTTGATTGTATTAAATTTCATTGTTATAAACATATTGTTTTTAAAACTAAAAACCGCGTATTAAATTATCATTTTTTAAGGTGTAGGTATTGGCGTGGTAGACTAGAAGTGTACCGGCTTGATAATAGCTTTTCGAATTTCGTTGATATGTTTTGTTGTAGAATTGAAGAAATATTTAGATTTGTAATATGCTTAGATCTGAAAACAACAAGATTTACTGACATGTGTACTGACTTTATTATTCTGAAAATTTGTATGTTCTATAAATTTAGTTATTATTTTTTACTGTGGTCATTTGCTTTATATCTATTATTGTTAATTTAAAAAAAATTAAGTACTGTTATGTAAAAAATGATGCAACTGTATATAATGAATAAAATATTTTCATATAGTAAGAAAAGGAAGACGAAGTAGCAGATGTAGATCTGTTTATAGCATAGTCGATAAAATTAATGAGGGGTCACTGAGATAGTTTGGGCAAAAGGAACTTGCTGTCTTGAAGACTTACTTAGGCATTTCCGAAACACCTGGCATAATTAGTTTTTTTTTTTTGAAGAACAGCCCTGCTAGAAGATGTATGAAAGTGAGCAGTGGTGTATCAGGACGTTATTACATACAGAGAAGATAGTTATTTTGTTTAATTAGTTCCCAGATTGGCAGGTCGGAGATCTGATTAGCACCCATTATCAAGATATTCTATATATTCTGAAAGAAATTCCTTTAACTTACATAACACACAAAATTATTTTAAACTAAGCTTTATAGTTAACTATTACTACTATAAGCTGTAACCCGTCAAAGATGACGGTACTTTTACAGGTCGGTTACTAAGGAATAAGTACTTTTGTGTTTATTATATTTAAAAAAAAAATTTTTTTTCGAAAAAAATAAAAATTACTATTAATAAGTTACGGACTTACACGAAGTTACAGAGACAGACAGACGGACGGACGGACGGACAGATAGACAATGAAATTATTATAATTGGGATTATATTCTTTAAGTATTACGTAGATGTTAAAGAAATGATTTTCACGCAGGAAAATAATTCTTTCCGACTTTAAACGTGTTTCAGTGGGAAAAAACAAACTGGGAATGTAAAAGGAGGAACATGGAGAACCGGAACCTCGCACCAAACAGGATACAAAATCGTAAGGAGTCGAGACAAGCGGGTCTCGCTGTAACAAATGAAAAAACCAGGAAGCTTCTGTTACGAGCGCATCGACCAAGAGAGAAAGGTACTCTAATATATGTAGTTCATGGAACTGTAAATATGAATTTTAAACCAGTAGAAAGTAATTAACTAATGTAGAAATTGAGCTCACTTCCTTGAACATCCCTGAGATTGTCGATGAGAGCCTCCAGAAGGGCCTCTTTGAAAGGATCCTCGGGCACCAGATCGAACCGCTTGCCAAGGTATCTGGCAATGGTCAATGATTGGGTGAGAACCTTTCCATCTTCTTCCAAAACTGGCAGCCTGTGAAACGGAAACGCTGAAAGTAGTCAATTAAAATTATAAGACAACCGTGATTACATCTGTTTTAATGACTGTGGTACTAAACAGTTAATTATAGTTACCAATCACCGTTAAAATTAAACATCGATCTCACAATTACAGTTTATCTTACCACTTGTTTTAATGGATTGAATTAGGTCAATGAATAAAGGGATCGATGTGACTTTGTCTAGATTGTTTCCAAAGTGATTAAAGATACACATTTTACGATATTCAACATTATTATATATTATATATTTTGCCGAATTCTGAAAATAGCAACTGTTTAAATCCAAATAAATTGAACAGGACATACTCTTCTGGTTTGTGTTTTTTGGAATATTATGCCGTACTCTTATGTCCTTTTATGTTTATGTTTATGTTAATTTATAAAGCGCCGTTTTTGCGTGAGAGACGCTTCAAAGCGCTTTATAGGTGCGACATCCCGAAAAAATTTTTAGGCTCTTCTTGAAGAGTTCCTGGTTCTCCATAGATCGCAATACTGGAGGCAGCTGATTCCACATAGCTGGGCCCGCAAAGCTGAAAGCACGTTCCGCAAACTTAGTGGCTCCAGGTCTCCTTGGTACTACCTACCAGCCTGCAGAATGCCTCCAATTTCGCTGACCGATGTTTTGCTTTCGACACGGTATTGTAAGCCAATACCTAACCAAAACATGAATACTCACAAAAACACATCAGCCCTGATGATGGACCCTGCAATGGAATGTATAAGATTGTCTGTTGTGAAGTGTGTGGACGAGCGTTGTCGCGGAGAAGTAGTGGACTAGAGCATTTGACAATTTTCGGTTGTTTGACAGCGAGCTTGTCCATCATCGTTTTCAATTTTTTACAGAACAACTCTGCGGTAATTGATCTGCTAGATCTCAAGAAGCTGTAATGAATTATAACGGCACAGGTCCACCATACAGTCACAAGCAGTTTCTTTTGAATATTGTTTGCGTTTGGAATATTGTTTGGCTGCCTCCCTTAGGTCCAAACATTGAGATGAATATTTTCGATTATCACACAGGATCCACTTTTCATCACAAGTAACATTGTGTTTCAGAATTCCTTTATATATGTGCTGACTCAACAAATTAAGGCAAACCTCGACCCGAGTTGCTGTTTTCCTTCAGTATGTCTACACGGAACCCACTTTGCGAGCTTCTTTAATATCCCAATTTACCGAAAATGAATCAACATCGTTTTGTCACTGATGTTGAAGGCTGCAGCTAATTCTGACATGGTTTGAGATGAATCCGCTTTCAGTAGGTATAGTTTTTAATTCATCAGATGTAGTCTCCGGTCGTCCACGGGGCTTGTTGTTGAGGTCGAAATTTTCAGAACAGAAGCGAACAAACTAAAAACTTAAAGTGCATTAATTTGAAATACCTGGTCCATACACATCGTTGATATTGCGTACCGTAATATTAGTACCACGACGGAACGTATATAAAGAAAAAACGTGAAGATTCATTTTTTCCGTGGTCGCAGACACGGCATTATCAAGGAAAAAACATACAGCGCGAAAAAAAATGATTGGAAGTTGAATGTAAGATATCGAACTTCAAACTAGCCAGTATTAGAAAAAGACGAAAAAAAATATATGACCCAACATTCAATTAAAAGGAATCAATATTCACTGAAATTTTATTTATATTTATAAATTATTTAAAAAAATCATTTCGAAAAAAAATTTCACTATTTCTATTACCTTGTGTGTTATATTATGTAGCTTATTGGTCTTGTGGTTAGAACTCGCCTCGTTATCCAAAGATCGCGGGTTCGAACCTCACTCGAGACTAGCAATTTAGTCCTATTTTCATAGCACAAGTGTTTAGCTTAGTTTGAAAATAGTTAGAATATTGATGTGACACGTATTCCGTGTTCACATCTCTATTTTTTTTATATATAAAAAAAGACATAATTATACACCTAAGTTACAGAAATTTATTTATTTGTTTATTTATAAAGAAAATTATTTATTTGTTGCTTACATTCCCTCAAGGCAGGCCAGTCGGCATTGTTGATCCTGTTATCTTCGTAGTCGACATTGGCATAGGCCAGGATGAACCGAATGGGTTCGGCCCGTCCTTTGGTATTGAAGTAAGTTAGCTTCAGCTTGGCCATCTCGTATGAGCTGACGGGTAATTCTGTAAATAAGAGAAGAGTAAAGAGGGTAGATTCCGTATGCATTTACTATATTGTAAGAAAAGATTGTGAACCATCAGCTTACGCACTGTATTTTATTACAAAATTAACAAAATGTTTGTTTATTATCGGTTGTTTTTCCAGCGAGACAGGCATAAATCAAAAAAAATTACAAGTGAGAATTGTTTTAAATGAATGAACGATAAATAAATAATAAAAACAAAATAAAACAATAAAAATTGTGGTTTATTTTCATCATTTTAACTACTTTCTATATAAATATTTTATTTCATGAAATTATGCGAAGTATATTTAAAACCTACATTAGTTTAATTCATAGTTTAACTCATAAAAATCGAGTTAATAAATAGAGGTATAAATAGTTTTTTTAATTTCAAAAAAACGAATCGAAAGATTTATATTGAATTGAAGATGGTTTAGGCCAACGTAAAAATATATGTCGAATACATTTAATCAGTTTTTATTCCGTAAAAACATGTTTTATTAATAAAATAAATGATCACATTTCAAGCAGTAATTTTCTGGATGATTTTTAAATAATTCTTTAAAAATTATTCTTAATTAATTATTTTCTACTTTTTCTAATTAGTTTCTAAGTAGTTAAAAATTATTCTTAATTAATTATTTTCTACTTTTTCTAATTAGTTTCTACTTTTTAATGTAGACCGGTTTCAAGTAACCAAAATATAAAATATATAAACCTTCGGAACAACAAGCTATCATCTGACATTTAGATTAAACTGAAAAGTTGAGCTTCAAAATTGAAATATTAATTTTTTGGCTGTGTTTTGAAAAAAAAATCTGTTAAAAAAAAAATTCAAACATGCTAAAGAAACTTTTCTGATTAAGAGCGTATCACAAATGAGGGGACTAGAAGCAAAAGCGTCACTATCCAATAGACAAAATTTAGATAAACATTTTTATAAATAATTTTAAAATAAGAGCGGAGATTTTAAAATTATTATGCATTTGATAAGATGCTTTTAAAATATACAATAATGCTTTCAAAACCAGTTATCAATTGTGATATTAACACTCATTGCCAGAAAATCATATTAAAGCATAAGTTTTTTTTGTTTTTCAAATTAACAATTATTTAAAATCAAAATGAGCATTGTTCTATAAACATGATAGGTACTAATATATTACTTCGTTTTTGTGTAGTATAAATGTTTACTACTTGGAGATTTCTATTGTTTGTTACATAGTTATATTGTTTTAAAAGAATATTAATGTAAGAATTTTCATAAAAAATTTCATTTTGACTAAAATTACATATGACACATTATTTCTACGTGACGAAAGTTTAAATCATAAAATCATTAATAAACCAGTTGTTCCACAGTAATAATCAATAATATTTAAAAATAAAAATAAAATTTATTCTCAATATATTGGTTTAATATCGAATAGTAAGTATAAAAAATTGACATACGCGTTAAAGGAACGTTTACCCTCTTCGACAAATGCCGTTAGACTGATGAAGATTTGTGTACTGTACGGTTAATATACCAAAATTATATGGGTCATGTTAATTATGTAAAAATGTTTACCTCCGAAACGTTTTATCAGGACCTGAATATCAATATTTTCTAATAGCACAACCATTACTTTGATAGAATATTGGACTGACCCGATAGGAAAAATGAATTTTGATTATTATTTATTTCCGTTCACGTGAAATAATAAATCAAAATGATTACAAAATATTTGTTGTATTAAATGTTTGGAATAATATCCAGTATCCTGTCATAGTGGTGGATCTTTCGTCATATTCTACAGTTGCCAGGAGGGTCTGGTCATCACATTCTGAAGATCGACCCTTTCTTACCTTGCCGTCTAAGCTGGTATCACCAGTTTTTGAGCGAAAAAACCATCTTTGGCATGCCTTTCTGTAATCGTTCCTTCGTCGAAAGGTATCAAAAGCTTTCCACCTTTTCTGGGAGTGGTACAGCATAACATGGCTCAATGCTTATGGATTTTGATCCACATTTTTATTTCCTAACCATATCAAAGAATTATACACTGATAACCTAACCGAACATCCTAACCTAACTTAATCTAACCTAACCATATCAAAGATTATTCTTGAGCTTAAGACACATCGAGTAATGCATTGTTTTTCCATTGCCAGCTTCAAAAATTAATCAAATCATACGTTTTATTTTAAGAAACGAGTTGTACCTACCTACCTACATATTATTTTAAAATAATTTTAGATATTGGTTTAATGTGTAGAAATATTATATATATATCTAATAATTATATAGTTTATATATCTCTCTCTTCCTCTCCTCTCTCTCTCTCTCTCTTCTCTCTCTCTCTCTCTCTCTCTCTCTACCCTCTCTCTCTCTCTCTCTTCTCTCTCTCTCTCTCTCTATCTCTCTACTCTCTCTCTTTCTCTCTCTCTGCTCTCTCTCTCTCTCTCTCTCCCTATATATCTATCTATATTATATATATATATTGTTTATATTTAACATTAGAGTCATATTAAGACGAGATGCATCGAAAATTTTAATTTCTTGAGTCAATTTTATTTTTTCTGCAGGCAATTATATTTTTGACATTTTATTTCTATCGTTTGATTGCTTCAAAAACGCAGGAATGCGGTGCGTGGTTTTGCTATTAACAGTTTCAAAAAATAACCAAATCGCATGAAAAGCAGCAGGCAATGGGCGATTGCTAATTGTGGACACTATTAGCCGCGCAGTGACTTCAACAGCCAACTATAGTTACCTGCTAGAGATATGATAAATTCCAAATAAACGTTATATCCGAAAGAAAAAATAACGGCAGATCCATCAACCTAATAGGATATTTTCTGTATGTTACTGTTAGGTCATCATCGCTGGTCAGTGTCTGCATGTCTCTCCACTGTTGGATATATTTAGATCTCTAGGGGATCTTGTTCTCTGTCTTCAGCGCTTTTTGTCCATTTGTTACCCATCACTTTACTGAGTTTGGTAGAGCTTGAGGCCAACCCTTCTTCTACCTAAGCCACCGTCCACGACCCTCATTCCTCACCGTCCACCATCTCTAGACTATTACCACTTGAGCATGCGTGGAACTTTTGCCATGACTTCTGGTAAATTTCAATTTCAATGTTATAAGTCAATCACTCAGACGTAGAACAAATGAGAGAATCATAAAAATAAATAGTTATGTGATGTATGACATTATCAGGAGTTTAATGAACATTAGTAAACATTGTGGCTAAGGATTTCAGCGCTCCTAATATCTAAAGCCCTGCCTATTTGGTGTTCTTTAGAGCCATCCTGTGTATTATATCATAAAAGGCAACTAATTTATTGTAATATTTGTCAGCAATGAATTGTATTAGAAATATCATCATGACACAGCATTTCTACAGTGATGTTAGATACTAGTATGATTTGAAATATTCTTCTTGGTATCACACGTTAATTTTAATATAAATAGTGACCGACTCATGTGAGTTTTTATAATATCCTATAATAAATAAAACTATCAATATCCAAATATCACACAGAGTTTTTGAACGGATCACGTTGCCCTAGTGACGTATATCTGTAATATGAATCACTAAATTGGAGTCTCGATAATTGTCTCTTATGATAAAAAATTCGTTTCTTGAATAGCCAACTGCTGCTTGTTTGCTTGAAAGTGCTGCTTGCTTGCTTGAAACTGATGTTGTATATGCTTGTATACTTGAATGAAAATGTCGAGAGTTTTTGTCGAAATTGTAGGCAAAAATCGTACTGACAAAGCTGACTAAATGTCATCCCAAACCCATTATAATCATTATCATTAATAATGCCTTGTCTCACATGAAGGCTATCAGAATATTTGTTGGATATGATCACATTAACTTGTTCTACAGTTTCACATAGCTTTGCTCAAATATTTTTGTGTACCTATGTGAGCACATTTTTCATTTATGGGTCTTTTCGTATGATTGAACGAATTTTATTTTTCTTACATTTACTTTTTACGACGTATGACTAGATTTGACTGCTACCTTAAGGAAACGTACTATTGATTGATATGGCAGTAACCTTGTGGTGCGAAATAATTACCTATCTTAATTTACACTAAAAAAATATTGGTAAAATACTTCTATCTCAAAAAATAAAATTAATTTATTATAAAAAAAGTGGAATAAACGAAATAATCTGTGAAAATCGTAACAAGAAATATAAAGGCCAAACCACAAAAAAAAAATTCAAGAATGAAAGAACATCGCCATTGCCTTAAAAATTAAAACTTCTCGGAATTCTTTAACCATATAATTGATAACAGCGATTCCTTTGATGGTCATAAATTAAAACTACTGTATTCAATTTTTCATAAATGATTGATAATAAACAATTTGAAAATCGTTGAAATTCTAAAGAATTTTAATTCTGAGAAGATACTATCATATAAATAACGTCACATTCCGCAACACGTCTTGATCCTATATTTGTTCCTTCCAATGAAAAAAAATCCTTACCACTGAATACATTGACAAAAATCTGTTTTTATTTAGTTTTTAGTTTAGTTATTAATTACATCTGCTGAGAGGGACTGCTTCTCTCCAAACTATAGTGGTGACAAAAATAACTCAATATGTGTGTGTATTACAAAGTTAAATTTAATGTAAATTAAAATGGCTAACGATGCGTTCTTTCAGCGCGAAACCTAGAACAATGCTACAGAAATGACAAAGAGGAGTGTCCAGGTGCGCTCTTCATAGGTTGTCGGGCGTAGTGATTGAAATGGAAATGGTTTTGATGGGGAACGGGGTGATAGTGCAGAGACGGGGGTGAAAAGCAATTGAGGGTGTACATACGTGTAGAAACTTCCTACGGTAAAAAGTCTATTTGTATCCAGTGCCATGGATCGATACCCTGACCATGGAAATTGTACAAGCGATTTCGGTTGAGTGACATATTCACTGTGGCTTATAAATATTTAATGTGTTATACCACCTAAAGGCGTAAAACAAATACACTCATATAATTTTTTTATGATGTAACTATTGTACATATATTTTTTTTTATAAATAGATATACGAACACGGAATATGTGCCGCATCAATATTTTTACCATTCTCAAATTAATTATAAATGGGACTAAATTGCTGGTGCCCTGGAATGGGGCTCGAACCACCGACCGACGGATCACTAGGTGAGAGTCATGAACGCTGCACATTGGTTAACATTTTTCATTAACTAATTATTTTGAAAATTTAAAAATAGCGGAGCTCCCTGATATTCCGCAAAGGTCGTTCTCCATGATGCACGCAGTTGGTAGAAGGATTGAGTGATTAAAAAAAATATACATATATCATTTTCTTGTTATATGACGTGGCATATAAAAATAAGTTTTTTATGTGTTAATGAGATCTGTTAGAAAATAATTTAAATTTTATCCTAAAAAAATCTATATTAAAAAATCCTAGTAAACAAATGGCGTATTTCATAAAAAAAATCATATTATGCCACATCGTAGATAATGTTATTTGTTAGAAATTTGCAAAATTTGAACAAAATCGATAAAATAGTTTTTTTAGACCAAACAGTCTGAAAAAAGGGGTAATAATTCACTTACGAGTTTTCGAAATTGTTATTGAACATCATGCAAATTTCACCCCGTTGCGCTCTAGGATCCTGAGGGGAATAAAGTCATCCCAACCCGAAATCTCACGCTCCCCAAATGTAAACGCTGGCTCAACGAAATATTTTGTTAATGTGTATAATTATATTTTTACGTATAAAACAAAGGTTTCGAAAAAACATACCCATAAAAACCAAGTTTTTATTATACTCCCTTTCTCATTGAATCAGATTTCGTGCCCGTACACGTGTCGGGCTAATTACTCATTTGTATTGATTCCAATCTGAAAAAACAATTACAATTTCGAAAAATCCAAAATTATACTATGTTTATTAAATTCTTTTAAACGAAAACTTGTTAAAATTTCAGCTCGATTGGATCACGGGAAAAGGGTTAAAAGTCGTTACAAAGTTTTTTCGTCAGATAAGCAGACGCTACGAGTTTAAAGAAAGGGAGTAAAAAGAAAAAACTCCTCTTCCTCTAAATCCCTATTTTAATACTGGCCGCTACATTACTATGTAACTAGCTGTAACCCGTCAAAAATGGCGGTACTTTTACATGCCGGTTCCTAATAAATAAGTATTTACTTATCTATAGCGACACCCATGAAGTAGTAATAACGACATTTATCAAAATATTGTTTTTATATTTCCCCTGCCGGCATTTAATGAAGATACTATTTTAAAATCCTGGCCTTTGTACTGGGTGGAACACGAGATGGTTCGCGTCTTTGCTAAGCCCTAGTATATATTTAGAGAATCTTTTTGGCGGCCCACGGAGAGGCGGCGGTAACAACATGCGTTAAGCGGTTCAAGTCCCATCTCCGGCCTTTTAATTTTTTTTAGCCGTAAATTCAAATGAAATTACGGACTTGCGTGTAATCTTAACCGCGAACTGATTAACGTGTCACTTTCGGGCCTCATTAGCGGCTAGTCATCATCAGTGTTGTAATACCAGTCTGATTCCAGCGAGTTACCGAAAGACAGACGGACATTCGAAAAAAGGATAGTCGATACTTTTTATTTCAAACCTGAGAAAATGTCGGGTATGTGGTTTTATCACACGGGCAATAGGTGAAGTAAAATATTTAATGTCGACTTCTAAATTATGCACAGCAGTTTGATGTAGCCACCTAATGATGTTTGAATTGCTTGCTATAGTATATATGCATATAATGGTAGGCATGTAGCCCTGTAGATTATTATGCCATCAAGAATATTGATATATTTTCAAAAAAGCTTTGTTTTATATAGCATGGAAAGCTATATAACCGAGGTGTCAAAATTTCACAAAAGAAATCGATAGGCGTACACAAAATTTAATATGTATTACGATAAACATCAACGTAAAGTTTGTACACACTGGTGAAAAGTACTTACTTTTCTATGTTTATTGCCTTTGTTATATTATTGTGTACATTGGGTGTACTCCGCGTCGCAGGAGTGCGTGTTTCCCTGCCTGCGGCTCGGCGAGGAGGCTGCGTTTAGCATTAAAATAATGCCAATTAGGCGGCGAACGTGATAGGCCGACATGGACGCTCTGTGCAAAAAACGGCCCAGGGTGTGTGGTGGGTCCCCTTCACTAGTGAAAAGTACTCGTGGATTGTCAAATAATTACTAACGCGTGCGGTGAAACTGTATAAAACGTTTGATATAAATAGTAAATACAACGTTATTCAGCAAGTTTTGATCTTAATTTCAATTTCAATCAGAAAATAAAGCAAATTTGGAACCACAAAATGATCAATATTGTCATGGGACGTAACGTTGAAAAAACTAAATCAATTTAATTTTTATATTAATTTACCAAGTTATTGGACACGAACTAAATCGTAGTAACTCTTAAAATTACAGTTAGTAAATTTTTCTAGCATAAAGCACATGTTTATTTTTACACCGTTTCTTTATTCGCAATATTTCAAATTGCTACAATCACTTTCTAGAAGACTCCATTCAATATTCGCACGTAAAAAACTTCTCGTCCGCCGGTAGGGACTTTATTTACTATCACTGGAATATACTCGATGGTTACACACAGTACTCGCTCCGTCGATAATTTCGCGCCCGTTAAACGTCACGAATGACTGACCTCGCGTCGCATGACGCTCTTGTATTTATAGGTAAATAAAAGTTTTCTCGGTCTTTCGTTTTTTTTACGACCAATACACAGTCGTTTCGAGAGACTTGTGGAGCGTTCCAAAGATTACAAGAGACTCTAGAAGATTCCAGACTATTCCATAGAGTTTTTGCCTTCGAGAAATTTCGCATGCAAGTTAAAACAGCGCTCAACATTTTTATTTTGGTTTAACATCTCGTTATAATATTTCTCTAATACTTTTTCAAGCTTTCTTAAAAAATATTAACAAATTTACTGTATTCGATGCCAAGTGTATATAGTCTGGGCAATGGTAAGTGAATGTGGTAGTTTATTTTCACATTTCCGCAGTAGAAAATGTCTTCTGAACGCACTGACATAGGGTCTCCGAGACGTATAATAAAACAAAATATTTATTAATCGCGCTATGAATTTACATACATTTTATTTGTTTGAAAGATCGACCTGGGTACCGCGTCTGAAAAATGAGGAATATGAAATAATATATACGTACTTAAAAAATGTATGTTGTAACATCAAATATAATCCACCTCTCCTTTTTCTTTTAAAAATAAATATGAAAAATAATAGCCTCCCCTACATAATCATTTGCTGGGAAATACGTTATACAAAGCTTGGCGAACTTTCGTGAAAATAAGGGGTTGAAAACAGCCTTCTTTACGCTGTCAATTTTATAAAACTTATACACAGTACAATATTTGACAGCGGATAAAAGTAAGATTACAAAAATATATGAAGTTCATAGAATAAACATTACTTTTTAAATAAATCTTCTAAAACAACCCTTAAAACAAAATTTTTAAAAGTTAAAACTCGTTAATGACGATGATTGAGGAGAAGAAACATACATATTATGGTGTTCCAACATTGAACCTATATTTTTATCGTCCAAACAAATGGAGAACAGGATTGGATATCTAGATACCAGGGGCGTGCAGTGGGAACATCGCAGCATAACTTATACGTAACCAATTATTTGGAAAAAAAATCGGAGAACAACATATATTTCGTAATATTTCACAATTGTTATCATAGCATACATATTCTGTAAAAAATCTGCAGCATAAATATTTGATTTCTATTTTTTTTTCCAAAATACACGTTTAAAAAAAGGCATGCTTCAATGTTCCCACTGCGCGCGTCTGGTAGATACTCGTACATTCAATTATAAGCAAAGATTAAGGCTTGATGGTGTCCGCAAAATTCATGCTGAAGTTGCTAACGATGGAGCAGCTTTATCATGATAATGCATCCGGCCGTTCTTCGCATCTAGTTCAATCTTTCTTGTTTTCATTCTTCTGCATTCCTCTGGTTTGTCAGACTCTCTACCCTCCCGACATGACTCCGTGTGATTTTTGGCTTTCCCCCAAGCTAAAAATGCCCCCAATTTGAATCAAGAGAAGATATTATGCGAAACGCGACGGCCCAGCTGAACATCATTCCAAAAGACGCGTTATAGAAGTATTTCCAACAATGACGGGACCACTGGGAGAAGTGTGTGCATTACCAGGGGCTAAATTGAAGGAGATTAGAGTAAGTATAGTTGTAGTACTGTCAACACCCATAAATGAACTATGGGGGTATTTTATTTATGCCGGTAAAATGTATCGACGATCGAATTTCGCAAACCCAGGTCTGGTAAAAAGATCAAATGAAATAAGGATGGCATGGTATTCACAGAATGTGGTCATTTATTGCACTTAATCTACATTAAAATATGTTACATTGTTAGTTTTGGACGTGATAAAATCTTGCCAACATTTCATAATTACAATTAATAAAAATGAGCTTATTTTCACCACTTTTGTATTGAAAAATATCAACATGTTTCAGAGCTCATGGCCCATTGTATATTAACAAATTAAATTCAAAAATCGAAGTACAGACAATCAGAACATAAAAAAATATATATGGAAAATGAATAATAATGAAGTAACTATTAACATTTAAAAGATAACTATTAGGTCTTTACATATGAAATTGGCGTTTTGCCGTACTGGCAAATTTGATCTCAAATATCTTCTCTTTGGTTAGGAATTCCAAATTCAAATTTATACAGCTATTTACTCATGTATTTGTGTTTTGAAAATTATAATTCATTTGTTTTTTCCTCAATTGTTTTTTTCTTTGCGTCACTCAGTTTACAAAATGAAAAACTTGAAATATCGCGTTATTTACGAGTACGAGTTCCACCGTGGCACCAGTGCTGCAGAAACGGCTCGAAGGATTAATGATGTGTATGGCGACGGTGCCGCAAAAGAAAACACAGTGCGTTTTTGATTCCAACGTTTTCGTTCTGGAAATTTCGACCTGCAGAACAAGCCCCGTGGACGGCCGGAGACCAAAGTTGATAATGAAGAATTGAAGGCTATTGTGGAAGCGGATCCATCGCAAACCACATCCGAGTTAGCTGCAGGCTGCGGTGTTAGTGATAAAACTGTTTTAATCCACTTGAAGCAAATTGGTAAGGTGAAAAAGCTTGAAAGGTGGGTACCTCACGAATTGAGTGAAGCAAATCAACTAACGGCTACCAAATTAGAGGAGCTTCAATTGGAATGTCTAAGACATCCACCGTACTCTCCGGACCTTGCCCCAACAGATTACCATTTTTTTCGAAATTTGGATAACTTCTTGCAAAGGAAAAAATTCAACTCCGATGGGGCAGTCCAAACCGCCTTCAAAGATTTTATTGATTCCCGTCCGAATGATTTTTTAGTAAAGGGATCGATGAACTACCTATGAGATGGCAAAAGTGCATAGATAGCAATGGTACATACTTTGAATAAATAAATATATTATAATAAAAAAAAATCTGCTTTATGTTCCTCCCATACTAAACGCCAATTTCATATGTAAGGACCTAATATTTGTGAAAAAGACCTAGTTATTTATAATATTTATTTTACTATTAAAACTTTCCTTATTTCCAAAATTTTAATTTATCACACTGTGTAATTTGTATGTAAAATTTGTAAACCCTTATTAATATCAAAATAATGATCCGGAATACTTATTTCAATACCAAAGTGGTGAAAACAAAGTTCATTTTTATCAATTATATTAATAATGTCACCACAAAATTATTTTGCTCATTTTGAAGAAGTTTCTTAATCACGTCTGCAACCCGGGAGACGCGTCTAAATAAAGTGAGTTAGTCTGACCTGTCGGCTGCTGCCCTCCACTGGTCAAAGATCATGGGACCCCTAGCGTCGAGCGGCTGTGTTATCTCGGCGGAATGCACCAGTAAATTGCATCGCTAGATGGCGCCTCAAGTTTGTAGCACACCGCGAAATTAATAGTGAATGCAAGTCGAGGAAAAGCTTCTTAAAAGTTGTCACACCAACGCGGAGGGAGTCAGTAGAAGATTGCAAATGGCAAATCTGGAGATAACCAAAAGAATTGCTGTAATGCTATAATATATGCTCAAATTTAGGATGTATGAAAAACCTGGGAAAACAGAAAAATTTCAGGATTCACGGTTGGCATATGATGCCATATAGGATTATAAATATCTCCTAGTGGGACGATATTTACTGACGAAATTTGCATATTAGGCAGTTTTTTAAGATGCATGTAAAGAATAAATAAGTATATTACAGATTACTATTAATAATTAAGCCAACACCAAAATGATAGAAACCTTGTAAAAAATATATTTTTTCAATTTTTGCACGGTTTTTATCATTTTATTTTACAAAGCGAATGAATTTTTCATAACCGATATAAGTTACTGTAATGATAGTTCAACTTTTTGCAAAGAATAAATAAGAAATATTGAAAAAATGCAAACTTTGTTATTGCATATCTCCATAACTACTCATATTAGACCATGGTTGCTTGAACATTCTAGACTCATAACATAGTCAGGAGTCTACCTGCCAAGTTTCTTCTGCTGGCTCTGACACACCCTGTATATATGTATATAAAAAATATCTTTCAAAAAATATATTGCACTCGAAAGTCTTATATTCAATAAAAATCGCTTAAACACTACAGAGAAAACGCTAAGAAGCTTCGTTCGTAAACGTGAGGGGTTGGTTTCTCTGTATCACGCTTAAGCCCCATTTCAAAAAATTTGCCAGTGACCGTTGTATAACGAATGTTTTAAATCTGTTTGGTGGAATTATTAAACACCCAGAGGTCCTCTTTTTGTGGTTAATTAAAAAAGGCTTTTTTGAGTATTTTTTTTTCACAAAAGTAATGCATTGTAATTCCCTGCCTCGTGTGGATTACCGTCAAGTAACTTTTTTATGGCATCACTTTTTTGATAGATTTTGATTAGGGTTGACATTATTATGGTCCTGTTTGTTGACCAATTTGCAAGTTTTTTGACGAGTTCTGCTTTTGTAACAAATTTGTATGTTGGTTCACAAAAAATACCGAGGTTTCCATTTATTTTTTATCGCTTTTAACAAAAATAATGGCGAAAATGTGAAAAAATTAAAATCCCGTAGTTTTCAGGTTTTTTTAAAATTGAAGATTTGTTCATGTTTGGTATATTTATATTCGAGGGGAAATCTTTTCTGAAATCTCAACATGAATACATGTTGACTTCTTTAAATGAAACATAATAATTACCAGCAATACTTGACCTTTCTGATTCAACTGCTTATACAAATTATTAATGACTATACATTTCTAAATATAAATATGATTTTATACATTACATAAAATTTAACTCTTAAGCCATGTATTCACTAGGGGACAAATCGCGAAACATTCCGCGCGGCATGTCGCATCAACATCTACGCTCCTGTTTCGGGGACAATGACGCGGTCATTTGACGTGTACACACCGGGACTCGCATATCTTGTCGCGGAAATGTCACCCGATGAGGTTATGATGACAGCTGCGGTATATCATTTGGCGAAAACGGGGTTCCGCGCAATTCGAAATGTTTTTTTGGGTCGCAATTTCAAATTAACGAGATTTTACTGTAGTAAATTGAATATTATTAAAAACAAGGTCCTTTTTGCAAATAATTATTGTTTTCCAGACGTCGCGGAAATATATCGCCCTATGAGGTTATGATGATAGCCGCGTATCTGTTTATGTTAATGAGTTTATCGAAAAGTAAGAGGAGAAAAAAGAGGAGAATGCGAAAATATTTACTGCAAAGAGAAAGAAGGACGGACATTCTATGCGATCTTCGATCGATACAGCTCGATGAGTTCGAGAACGATTTCGTTTTCCCCGCATTGTCATCTTGACAGATACAGCGCATGCGTATTCACTTGTAAACATACCACGTGGTATTGACGCTCCGCGTAATGTTGCAGTGAGCTCGCTCGGGTACCGTGCGCATGGCAACGTTGCCACGGCACGTAGAAATGCCGCGCTATGTTGTGCGCGACGTGGCGGAACAGTGCACGAAGTTGCAACGTCACGTAGACTCTATGCCGCGCATGCTGTTG
>JADDOH010008493.1:0-81499 GCA_016648135.1 Agrypnia vestita
ACCCTTTATTTTTCTTTTACATTTAATCGTTTGTTGTATTTTAATTATGTATAAACCTGTTGTAAAAGGCTATTAAGCCGTGTAATTAATAAAATAAATAAATAAATAATAAAATGCCAAGATATTTTTTGAACAAAATTATTGTAAATAGTTGATGTACGTATATATAACACCAGAAATAGGAATAGAATAAGTTTACCATATAAGAAAATAAGTATATAAACAGAGTTATCTAATGTACAGAGGTGTAAAAATATATGATGAGATGCCAGAAAACATGAATAATATAAAGAAGATGAATGAATTTAAAAAAACAAATACTATAATTATTGTTAAAATAGTATAGAATTGTAGAGCATGAGATGTATTATTTATTATATTATAGACTGTACCATAGATTAAATTAGATGTAAATGTGAATATGTAGGTTATTATGGATAGTATATTAGTAATAGATTTTAGAATGCAAAGTGTAAAATACTAGTTAATGTACAGGGCGCAATATTAACTAACTTAAGAAATAAAAAAATAAAAACACCATTACTCACTTCAAATTACAAAAAATATGCAGGCAATTACTTTGTGATTATTCATAGCGAATAAAAAAATATAACTATAGTTTGTAGTTTACGCTGAAGAAGGAACGGTGGCTCCGAAACCGGGTAGCCTTACCAAAAATATTTATAACTGAGCGAATTTGTGTTTAAAATTTTTTTTATTTGTATCTTCTGAGAATACAGTTACTAGAATGATGATTACCTAATTAAGATACATCAAAGAAACGTCTATGGAAGTCTTTTTATACGATGGCTCAGGGCTTACAACCTGTATGGGTCGACATAAGTGATCACTCTACACAATACAACGTTCACCAATTCCATCGTAAGAACATCCACATATTATCAAATTTTTTAAAGTTGTATATGTGTCCAAATTGGAATTATTCATATGTTTGACGGGATTTTGCTAGAGACGTGTATAGTTTTTTCTCATACATAGATTTTTGCAGCTAGTAATGATAGCTCTGTATTGTTTTTATTATGTAGTGATCACTCAAGCCAGTTCATACAGGTTGTAAGCTCTAGGCCATCGTATAAAAAGACTTATAGATAGCTTCATCTCTATAAGACTCTTTTAATTTATCTTCATTAAATTTTAGTTTATTTAAAGATTTTAGTTCAATAAAGTTGATCTAAAACTAGAAGAGTATGATTATTGTGTTTAAAACACTCGGTGATTTATTACAATAATATGTAATAATATATAACATTGATTTTTATCGATCAAATAAATATAGCATTGATTTTTTTTCTAATCTCTAAAATATATTCAAGACCACTTACGTACTCATAATATTAATGTAGTGTATTGTAACTTGATTCATATTTTTTATTATACGAATATAGGAAATAAAAATGATATTCAACTGTATTTTTTTAGTTGAAAATATTTTCGTATCTCAATTATAATAATTTCACTGTCTGTCTGTCCGGCCGTCCGTCCCTCCGTCCGTCCGCGTAACCTCATGTAACATCCGTAACTTTTTTATAGTATTTTTTTTTCGATAATTTTTTTCGACAAATTTTTTTTCGAAAAATTTTTCCTTTCGAAAAAATTTTTTTTTACAAAAAATTTTTTAACCAAATTTTTATTAATCAATTAGAAAAGGCATACAGAAAAAAATCAAATTAACGAAAAAAATCTAACTGCTACCGGCATTCGAAACAGAGCCCTCCATTCTATCCAGAGATGGCGCTTTATCCAATTTCACCACGGCAGTCTGGTAAGTTAGCGAAAATTTTTCGACCTTATATGTAGTCTCTTTTTAATTTATTATCATTTTATTCCATTTTTAATAAAATAAACAAATACTTATTTCTTAGGAACCAACATGTCAAACTACCGTCATTTTGACGGGTATAACAGCTAGTATAATATTATTTCAGATGTAAAGTGTTAAATGTTAAAATGAGAACATCTCTGTTGTTGAAATGCGGATTTTCTGGTTAGCCATCCATATGAGTTTATTTATAGATTAGGCTAGGTGTTCTGAGGGATACGTTAATAATTTTAATTTATGAACCGAAAAATACGATTAACCTGAGGTGAACGGAGGTTTAAATATGTAATATTAGCTATAGTTAATAATACAAACGAAACACAAATTTGATAAAAAAAAAATCCCTGGCGTAATAAAGGGTCCTGATTACATGAATGAAGTCGAATTTTGGCGCAAGCTAGTTTAAAAGTAATTATTTTTATCTTTAAATAAAATAACTTTTTGTTTAACACCACTTTATTGAGTTAAAACCAACTAGTTTCGACTCACAACTGAGTCTTCATCAGGGTTCAGATATTTACTAAATAAAAACAGAATTACGAACAATTAAGAAAGCATTAAGGGAAGAAAGAGACAGAACGTCAACTGTGGTGGGGGTTGAGGGAAAGAGAGTGGGTGTGGGTGGGTGTAGTTAATTGGAAGGGGAATATATCTATAATTGGACTACACGATAAATCTAGTTGCTTATTTAGTAAATATTTTTTATTTGTTTTTAAAGATTTTTTTATTTCTAAAGCTTCTAAATTATTGAGACGAATACCTATGTCATTTCTGTGAAGTACATCTACACCCGAAGATTGGTCAAATGTGTGTTTTTTTTTCTATTAAATGAATTGCAAATTCTGAATAGCCTACACTATTTAAACATCTTTTATGTTCAATGACTCTTGTATTTATATTTCTAGCTGTTTTTCCTATGTAAAATGAAGGGCAATCGTTGCACCTGAGTTTATAAATCCCTGAATAGCTTAGTTTATGTTCTTTATCTTTAGAATTTATTAAAAGTCTACCTAAATTGTTATTTGTATAAAAAGCGGCTTTAATTTCAGGTGGAAATTTAAAACGCTCAATGATGACAGATTATTAATAAATAAAATTCGACGCCAGCCGTGGTTTTGATTAGTTAAAACGATATTATTGACAGGACCATTATTATAAATAAATTTTTTGGTATTAATTAGACGTAATTTTTTCGCGAGGATTCTATCAATTAGTGTGCTTTCATAACCGTTATTTTTTGCTATAGATTTAATTACCGCTAGTTCTTCGTTAAAATTAACATTAGAAAGAGGAACAGTGACAAGTCTATGGATCATTGAATGGAACGCTGAATGTTTGTGGGAGATCGGGATCGAGATAGAGATTTAAAAACAAATAAAAAATATTTACTAAATAAGCAACTTGATTTATCGTGTAGCCCAATTATAGATATATTCCCCTTCCAATTAACTACACCCACTCACACCCACTCTCTTTCCCTCAACCCCCACCACAGTTGACGTTCTGTCTCTTTCTTCCCTTAATGCTTCCTTAATTGTTCGTAATTCTGTTTTTATTTAGTTAATATCTGAACCCTGATGAAGACTCAGTTGTGAGTCGAAACTAGTTGGTTTTAACTCAATAAAGTGGTGTTAAACAAAAAGTTGTTTTATTTAAAGATATTATGTCGCACCACAATGTGTTTGCTTCGTGTGAAAATTTTTTTTTTATTATTTTTAGTTTAAAAATGATACATTTTTGACACTTCACTCCATAGATGCCCATATAAAATATATGTTTTTGCTGTTTTATTCATAGAAATTGACAAATTACGTTTATCATAAGTGGGCCCATTCATTATCCTTCATGTCAACTATACGATCCTGCATTACTATGCAATATATTGCTTGCCATGCAATATAATGAATGCCCCGCATTAGCTGGGAAAAAGTCATTTTGAATTTGAATTTGGAGATTATCGTTCCAATGAGCTTATGTCAGTTTTTAACACAAAATTGGCCTTTTCTCTACGGGATACGATAAGGAAGGATAATTTTCTATGATTTCTTGTGTCAAAAATGTTTCGTTTTAAACTTAAAATAAGTGCTTCTAAACTTGCTTGCGCCAAAATTTGACATCATTTATGTGATCGGGACCCTTTATTACGCCAGGATTTTTTTTTATATGAAATTTGTGTTCTGTTTGTATTACTAACTTATTCCGTAATATTTTCCACAAAGGATAAGGTATCTGATACACATGCTTATTTAGTGGCACGTGAGCATGCGCAGTATCGACTTTGACAGTGGTATGCTTATTAGTGGCATGTGTGTACGCACATTGCTAGAAATGAGCATGCCACCTAGTGGCATGCTCAAAAATCAACCGCCGGTTGATTTATAAGCATGCCACTGTCATTCACCATAGAGAAGGGGTATCTTTGGAGCATGTGTGAACAGACTTGCTTATTTATGAGCATGCTTATGTCATTCGCGGGCTTCGCGGCTAGTATTATCAATGCGATCTTCTCAGTCCGCGACAGATGAAACAAATATGGCGCGTTGGGGAGATGATAAAACATTACTTTTCGTGACTTATTATAGGAATCACGAATGTCTGTGGAATACTCGGTCACCGTTGTGTAAAAATAATATAGTGAGAAATAATGTTTACGAAACTTTATTAATAGGCATGAATGACTCAAATCTTACAATAAAAATTATATAAACTAAAATCAAAAATGTGCGGATGGAAACTCGGGAACTTTTTTGATTTATTGGTTCACTTGAATTTTCTATTTCAGTTTGCAAAGTTTCCATTTTGAACAAGAGCGTCTCTATTCTACGACAAGAGCATGCCACTAATAAGCATGTGTGTTTGATTGTTAGCTTTGGGCATGCTTATTTATGAGCATGCCACTAATAAGCATGCCAGTAATGAGCAAGTGTGTACAGTTGTTAGGGCATGCTTATTAGTGGCATGCTCATTAGCATGCCAGTAAAGAAGCATGTGTATCTGTACCTTAAAGAAAAGGTTTCACATGAGCGCGGTTGTCGTACATATATCTCGGATATGTCTGCTCGCAATGATATAGTAATTTTTAGCAGGTGCGCCATCTTAGAGTTCACCATATCCTATAATTAAAAAAACTAAAGTTTTCCGTCAATAGTGCCGGGAATAATAGTTTTTATAATCTTTATTTATTTTAAAAAACATCGTTTTTGTGATATTCAAATGCATACACAAAATCGCTCTCTGCATAAAATAAAGTATTACAAAAAAGCAATTTTAAAGAAGACCTGTCTGAATTTTACTCTGAAGTCTGATTTGAAAGAAAAATGATCTATACGACAGACTATACGATTAATTATTTCGAATTCTTGAGTATGAGGTATAATTTTTTGAATACTTTTATATTAATGACAGTGAAATTTTCTTAGTACGCATGTAAAATTTAATTAAAATATCGATGTATTGATGGTTTTATGGAAACTGCAATATAGGAAACAGAACGATTAATGTTTGTCTTTTTTAAAACGATTTATTTAACAATTTGTCGAAAAATATTAATGTCTGAATAGCACCACTTCTTTTTCAAACTTTATACAATCAATTTGTAAATAAAATACATGGTCTTTATTTGAAAATATAGAGATTAAGTGTACCAAAGATAACTCTATTACATGAAAACTAAAATAGTGTTTCGGGGTTGTAATTTGTTTGACGTTATAACAATATATTTTTGTTCACATTTTTTAAGGAAATGCTTCAAGAGTAAATGGATCTACCATAATAAAATTGATTAAGATCCTGGGTTTTGCAAAATGATGTAATAAGTTTACGTTAAATTTGGCAAATCGAGAGCAAATACGAAAGTCGTATACTGGGGCCTCTTAAATTAATAAGTTTTTTTTGTTCGTCTAAAAAAGAAGAAATATTTTTTGTATACATTTTTTATTGTGGAGAAGAGTATTGTCTATGTATTTTTTATAATCAAAAAACGGAATACATGTCGCATCAAAATATATTCTATTTTTTAACCTAAGCTGAACGCTTATGTTCATGAACGTGCTAAGAAAATAGGACTAGCACTCTGGTGTCCTGGAATGGAGATATAACCACCGACCACCAGATCACTAGGCGAGCGACAGCGTCGTGACCACTATACCAACAAGCATTTCAAAAAATTGGTAAACCATTGGCACAAAAAAGTTAAAAATGTATTTTCGACAGATGTCCGAGTTTATGTGGAGACCGTCGAAATAGGTTTACATTCTGTTTTCGTGTCTAACTAATTTACCACTACGCCATTTCTCTACGGGGATGGGCAAGGAAGATGCTTACGATGAGAAGAGTAGATTGAATGAATGAATGAGGAGTGAATAATATTAGGTCCTTACATATGAAATTGGCGTTTTGCCGTACTGGCAAATTTGATCTCAAATATCTTCTCTTTGGTTAGGAATTCCAAATCCAAATTTATACAGCTATTTACTCATGTACTTGTGTTTTGAAAATTATAATTTATTTGTTTTTTCCTCAATTGTTTTTTTCTTTGCGTCACTCAATTTACAAAATGAAAAACTTGAAATATCGCGTTATTTACGAGTACGAGTTCCACCCAAGCGCGGATCCAGGGGGGGGGTCATGGGGGCCATGACCCCCCCCTGGGCTGGGTCCAGGACCTAGGTGGACCACTAATTAAAATACTCATACTCACATTCAGTCACTTAATAACTTTTTTATTTTTCAGTTACTACTGTATCTTTAAGCAGAATACTGCAATCGAACTCGATTGATTTAAAAAAAGCTGCGGACGTTATTAATGATACTATAAGTGTTCAACAAAATAAAAGAGAAAATGCGGACGTAATTTACCGACAGCTTTTTGAAAAGGCTAAAGAAGTAGCTGAGCAGCTAGAGGTAGAAATTAAATGTCCCAGAATAGTGTCAAGATAAATACATAGGGCCAATAACCAACCTGCTCAATCTGCTCAAGAGTATTTCCGCAGAGCCATATACATTAGGCTGTCCCGATAAATTTTATTTTGGCTTATCTTAACACAAGACCTCTCAAAACTTGCGTAATTGAGAGTAGATTACCAAAATAATTTTAAAAATAAAATAAAACTATATCTTTAAGGTTCTACCGATCTACAGTTTTGAAAAATTTTTATGGTGATACTTCGCTATCCTCAATTTTGGCTTCTGAACTAAATACAAAAAAATATTTACTTTTTATTCTATTTAGGTGTAAATCATACATGACGTTTCGATTTGAATGCAACAACACGTTACCAGCAACTTCGATTTGTTAGGTTTCAACCTGCAAATACCCTCAAGTTTGAACTTGTTTTGAGGACTTTCTTGACTTGACTCGCGAGTGTTTTCTTCGTAGCCAAAATAATTTTTATACCATAAAAGTACCATGGCGATTGTTACGGTAGTAAAAGCGGATTTTGTCATTTTTAAATAAGAAGTTCGAGGCGTAGTCAGACTACTTATGCTATGTTCGGACCATACAAAGAACTTAACAATTAGCAGCTACCAACTATAAGGGACGTCATTTAATTTATTTTATTTGTCAAGAACGACCTGAAATTCACGTATAATTAAAAAGATCAATCCAAATCAGATATATATGTGATTTTTTCCGAAGAGATCAACAATATTTGGACCAAAACTTCGATTCCAGTTGCAACTAAGGAACGAGTTATTTAATCAGTGAAATCCAATTTCGAAAAGTATCTCAATTTGAAAAGATACCCCAAAACCAAACGAAATGATAGTTTTGAAAATAAACTGACATGTTTTTTAGTCATCTGAGAAACTTATTGACGTTTCCACTTGTAAATGCACTTCATTTGAATCTTGTTCGTGTCTAAAACCTAAGAAAGTTTACATCAATGAGAGAAGTTTTTGTTGGATCAAATAAAAGAAAAAAACGGCTAGATTAATTAATAAGATAAGGGTAACAAAAAAGTCGTGTTTTACTCAAGAAACCGATTCTGTCTCAGCAAATTGTGATGAAGATTCAGTGCGTGAATCTTCCCCAGAAACGAATCCGATAACAGAGGCATTCCCGAAAAACTCGCTCTCGACAGAGACACCATTGACTTCAACGGCGAATTGGACTACATTGCCTTTGCCGAGAGTTGCTGTGATAGATAGGGTTTATTCACGCAATCTGCTGCTGCTGTTGCTTCTGCGGTTTTGACTGACGTCGGCTTGGTTTCTACCGAAGATTTAACTCTGGTTATTGATAAAAATAAGATCTACAGAGATGTATCTAAAGCCCGGAAGCTTCAAAAGATATTGGAGGTATTGTTATAAAAAGCATTTACTTTGATGGACGAAAAGTCCATCGCAAAGAAGTTTTAGAAGACCACATCTCAATTTTAGCACAGCCTGGATAAATTTATTTGGGACACACAATACCGAAAGACGTGGCACTGCAAAGGGAATTCTTACTTCGATCACATCTTTAGTAGAGGGTCGAGGTTGGAATTATTGGAATTGGATTGGAAGGGTGGCGTGATTAAATATTTAGAGGAGTTTTTGCAGAGACCATTACAATGGTGTGTTTGTATGCTTCATGTCAATGAGTTACCCCTTCGTCATTTATTCTTGACCTTAGATGGTTGCACTTTGGGTCCTAGAGAATATAACAGACGCCTTACAAAGTGTAACTGACGTTACTTCTAGAGATGGCTTTATTAGAACCAGGATGCAATCTCGAGCAGAAATGCCAAATTTTGGACACAAAAATAAGTTTAAAATTTTAGTTTTTGTCATTGATTATAATCTATATTTTGTTTATTTTATTTTCTTGTGCTTTGTTTCATTAATTTCAATACTAAAATACCTTTGAAACACGATTTTTTAAAATTATTTTAGGCAAACGGTTTAACTCCATAAAAACGTAAAATTTACAAAACTTCAAAGCTCGGTAGAGCCCTCAAAATGACAAACGATTATATTTTTTGTTACCTTTTTCGCAATTTGTGTAAAATTACGCAAATTTTGATACCTCTTGTGATTGTGTAGCTGAAAAATGTTTTTTTCTCATACATCGACGGGACACTCTAATATACATCCCTCTTCTGGATTCAATAATAAGTGACCTACAGCATCGTCTGCCTCTTCAAATACTTAATTTGATTCAACTAAGCGTTTTCATGCCAAAAAGCGAATACAGTAATCAAGACATTAAAACTGTGAAACAACTAGCAACCGATTATACATTGTTACTACATAATACTCCAGTTTCTGTCGTTGTAAACGAATATCCGCTGTGGATGGTGAAGTGGCAGCGGAGTCAGGACAAACCGCAGTCGATTTCCGACCTTATTTTAAATTGCGATATTGAGATGTATCCTAATATAAGAAGATTTTTATGTATTATGGCTACACTACCTGTTAGTGTAGCGACAGCGGAAAGATCTTTCTCTACGTTGCGAAGAATCACATCGTGGCTAAGAGCTTCAATGGTTGAAGAACGTCTAACCGGACTGCCACTTCTCCACGTCCATAAAAACGTACCCATTGTAGTAGATGAAGTGATAACGCGTTTCGGGAGAAGACGTAAAAGAAAAATTTATTTTGTTATTTAAATATAGGTAGGTAGGTATTTTTAAGTACAGTAGGTAGTTATATTTATTAATAAAATACCTACGTTTTACTTGTAAGTATCTATTATAATCAAAATTAAATTATAACTTCTCGTGACTTGACCACGACTATGTGACCCCCCCCCCTGGCGCCAAAGCTGGATCCGCCCTTGGTTCCACCGTGGCACCAGTGCTGCAGAAACGGCTCGAAGGATTAATGATGTGTATGGCGACGGTGCCGCAAAAGAAAACACAGTGCGTTTTTGGTTCCAACGTTTTCGTTCTGGAAATTTCGACCTGCAGAACAAGCCCCGTGGACGGCCGGAGACCAAAGTTGATAATGAAGAATTGAAGGCTATTGTGGAAGCGGATCCATCGCAAACCACATCCGTGTTAGCTGCAGGCTGCGGTGTTAGTGATAAAACTATTTTAATCCACTTGAAGCAAATTGGTAAGGTGAAAAAGCTTGAAAGGTGGGTACCTCACGAATTGAGTGAAGCAAATCAACAAACGCGCGTTGACTGCTGCGTTGCATTACTCAACCGGCACAATAATGAAGGGATTTTAAATCGAATCATTACCTGTGATGAAAAGTGGATCCTGTACGATAATCGGAAGCGCTCATCGCAATGGCTGAACCCTGCCGAACCAGCCAAACCATGCCCCAAGCGAAAATTGACTCCAAAAAAGTTACTTGTGAGCGTTTGGTGGACTAGTGCTGGTGTCGTTCACTACAGCTTTCTTAAATCTGGCCAGACGATTACGGCAGATGTCTATTGTCAGCAACTGTAAACCATGATGGAAAAGCTAGCTGCTAAACCACCGAGGCTGGTTAATCGCTCTAGGCCACTGCTACTTCATGATAACGCTAGACCATACACTGCACAACAGACGGCTACCAAATTAGAGGAGCTTCAATTGGAATGTCTAAGACACGTACTCTCCGGACCTTGCCCCAACAGATTACCATTTTTTTCGAAATTTGGATAATTTCTTGCAAAGGAAAAAATTCAACTCCGATGGGGCAGTCCAAACCGCTTTCAAAGATTTTATTGATTCCCGTCCGAATGGTTTTTTTAGTAAAGGGATCGATGAATTACCTATGAGATGGCAAAAGTGCATAGATAGCAATGGTACATACTTTGATTAAATAAATATATTATAATAAAAAAAAAATCGGCTTTATATTCATCCCATACTAAACGCCAATTTCATATGTAAGGACCTAATATATCTTAAGGAAGTGTTGGAAATTGAGAACGGTCGCTTAAGGCGTGACACGACCAGGTAAACCAGATACTGGACGATGGTCCTGTTAGGATCCTCAGCGATCGACGAGTTTGGTTACATGTATATATGTGGGTGAGGCGAGGGTTATTCAATTCAATTTCAATTCAATTTTTATTTATTACATAATATGTACATTACAAACTTTATGTTTAATGCATACATATTATGAATTTATACACATATATATACATACATACACATATACATATACATACATATATATATACCCATATACATATTGTATATTAAAATAACAATTTATTATTAACTAATTAAAAGTGACCTGTACAATCTGGTCAGAGGTGTAGGAGAATCCTGCTTCGGAAAACCCCCTCAGACACATGGAATATATCAATATCCAAAGCGATTTTGTTCAGCATAGCTGTAGCTTTTCCAACAGGCATAACCATCGGCAGGTTGGTCCTGTATATTGGAATGTGAAACAATCTATGCTGACGATGTCTAAGGTAATTATCAGGAACATACAAACCAATGCTCTGCATAATTTCAGTATTGTCGATCGTACCGCGCAACAATCGATAAATATGTATCCCAAAGAAGAGTGTGGTCGTCTATCCACTCTGCCTACACCTTTGTGGAAACGGCGTGATGGTAAGCTGATAAGTGTTTTTGACGCAATAACCGCACACTTTTAAGTGACAGTGATGACAATTGTATGTTTTACATAGCCGTACGACTAAATATACGCTTGATTTATTTTGCGTATACAGGGTTATTTGGAAAACATTAATAACCTCGCAGGAATATATTACTGCTTTAATTATGAGTCGAAAATGTTTAAACAACCATGACCTAATATGAATAGTTATAGAGATATGCGACATCTAAGTTTTCTTTTTTTATTCAATATTTCTAACTTATTTTTTTGTAAAACGTTGGACTATCATTACAGTAACTTATGTCAAATGTGAAAAATTTATTCCCTTTAATACAAGTCAAATAGAATAATAAACACCTTCCAATTCCAATTGGAAAACATTCCAATTAGAATTTCTGCAAGGTTTTTATCATTTTATCTAACTTGTATTAAAAATAATGAATTTATCGTAATCGATATAAGTGTAAGATGGGTTTTTCTAGATAGCGCCGTCGTCACTGCCTTAACTGGCGGCCGAAATATACGGAGCGTAACAGAGCTATTCTATTATACTCGCACTTTACGGGTAGATAGATACCTGTCTTAATTATGAGTCGATCTTCCAATTCCAATCGGTAAAAATTTCAATTTTTGCAAGGTTTTTATCATTTTATTTAGTGATAGTTCAAAGTTTTGTAAAAAATAAGTCAGAAATATTTTTTTAAATATGCCAACTGTGATATTGCATAACTATTGATATGGTCATGTCTGCTTGAACATTTCCGACTAATAATCAATGCAGATGTACAGTCCCGCTAGGTTATTAATTTTTTACAAATAACCCTGTACATATATGTATTATATATTCCTGATGAGTAGTTGATGTGCGTTTCTGATGATAGTGATTAATCTGTACTAATATTATAAAGAGGAAAGATTTGATGATTAATAAATTAATTAAATTGTAATGATAATTAGGAAAATTGTTTACCTTGAAACATTTTGTAAATACTCATTAGGATACTACCTACATTTCTTAATCTACAAATTATTTGACGTTTACGTCAAATTGCGTCATTACCTTATCATTATCGTATGTCACAATTTTCGAATCTTCAAAGTGTAATACCTACTCATAATCAAGGCAGAAAACCACCTTTAAAGTATTGTGGACTAGGGCCGGCCGCACTTTGGATACGAATTATTACGTAAGTATTAGTACGATTATTTTCGTACGTATTGGAGCGCGCACATTGATTGCGTCTTGCGTTCTCACGATCAGTTACTTTGCGCATTTCTCCAATGACGTTTGTGCCAAATGAATAATCTGTATCTTATGGAAAACTCTCTTCTGACTCGTAGGCTGCTACGGCGTCGTCGGCATGAAGAAGGGATGTGTAGTGTTTGTATCTATGGAATAGATATAATACATTGTCTCATGTACTCTTAGTAGAGGGGGTGGCTGTCAACCGGAAATGCGGGCAGTTGTTTCGTACAAAACACCGCGAGTTGGATAGACGCCTGCGCTCGGGGCTGGGAGTAATAGTGAGCCAGTGTTATATCTTTTTACCTTGTAGTAATCCTTATTAGTGAGATATTGATCACTACAGGATGAATTTGGTGAATCCCATCATATTATGGCAGACTTAAATACTGACAAATTTCATGACTATCTATCTAATAGATGCACAAATGCTGGGGAGAATCCAAGTGCAACGAGAGCTCGTAACATCGGAGAAGTATTTAAAAGTTTTTTTGTTCCAAGTACATAACTATACCTCACCTTCATTAAACCAAATTATTTAACTTACAGGTATTTTTAGTTCTTTAGAGATCTCCGCCATGACCTGCGCTGATGGTCACGCAGTTGAATCGCTTTGGTCCCACAAACATTTGTGGTTATGCGTCAAATTGACAAAATATTCAATATCCATCGTACGAAAACGCAAAAAATTCGCAAAAACAAATCCGAATTGTGTCGGATGTCGCATCTATACGTGCGTACACGCACTAATAAATCGTGTACAGTGTGCGATGTTCAATACTACATGGAAGGTCAGGAATGTACTTGCGTATTCGTACGTATACGTACTAGGGATGGGCGTTGAATGGACGGACTAGTTGAAATCAACCGTTGACGTTGCATCGACGCGTCGACGGTTTACGTTCATCGCATGGACTAGTTGAATTCGTAGACGGTGGACGGCGGACGCCGTGGTCGGTGGACGATTCGAGATTCAACGTAATGCAAAGCAACGAGTGAGAGCAAGACAAAACGTCTCCGTTTATTTCTCTCTCATCTCTCGCTGTCGACTTGTAGACCACAGAGTGCAGATTTGTGTACATGAACTATGACACAGACTTGAAATTTGAATGCATGCGTAGGGCGAGATAGGCTTAATAAGCTATTATCTATTATGTTTTACTTGATTTGTGCGATGTGCACGTGCGACGTTTCGGTGATTTTTGCGCTGTGTAAAATAAAACAATTCTGTTTAATTATTTTATTTTTTATTGAACTAATATTTTACTGCTTACACCTGATATTGTTGTGTATACCTACTTCTTTCTTTATTATATATAGAAAGAAGTATATAAAACAATATGTAAAAGATATAATGTGCGTAAACAAATAAATAATAAAATATTTCTTTTTACATATAAGTACAAGTAGCGGTTTTACTTTCCCCGAAACTATATTCCTACGAACTTCTTTAAATTTTAAAAATTAACGTAATAAAAAAAGCCGTCGAGCAGCGTCGCGCCGAACCGTAGACAGTTGACCATCGTCCCGATGTTTAGATAGAACGTCCGCGACGTCCGCGTAACGAAGTTGACGCGTCAACTAGTTGACGAATTCAACTAGTTGATCGTCTCCTCGATGGATAGACGTGGACGGTCTCGTTTCGTCGACGGTAAATACGTCGACGACCCATCCCTAATACGTACTACTCAATTTCGTACGAAAACGCATCCAGTGTGCGGCCAGCTTTACTCTGTTACACGCTGTGCATGAGAAATCCAGTGACTCATAATTGTGCGGTAACTATGCGCACATGTTTCCAAGAAAATAAAAGTGTTTAGTACTCACCGCTGCCTGATGATCTAAAGTTTTGCGAAACACGACCAAGCGGGTGACGCACATCGCGTGGCAAGGTAACATAGCGTCTAACCTCCATTGTTTTCATAAACACCGAAATCACTTTACCTCATCCAACACAAAACACATTGCAAATCTTCAAAAATTCACGAAACGATTTTGCGAACACACAAAACACGGCTAAATCCGAGATCACGGTCCCATTGCATATACAACGAATATGAGTATTTCACTATATCATTGAATGTGCTAATAACAAAATGAAAGATAATTTACGTTTAAATAGTAAGTATTAAATAAGATATTACACTTTAAAGTTTCGAAAAATGCACTGCATATTTTGACATTTCATAGGCAATATATGAGGTTAGGTTAGGTTATTAGGTTTGGTTTGTTTAATTTAAATTACGATTATTTTAGTTAGATTAAATTAACAGGACATTAAATTATATAGTGAAATACTTATTTTCATTGTATGAACAACGGGACCATATTCTTGGATTATTCCCAAAACACTAAACTGGCTTGTTGATATACTCAAATTAATAATAATCCTCGAAAGAATACTATTTCATTACCGCCGTAAGTGACTAACAACAAAATTGCACAACATTTTGAAATTGAAGAGAACGTGTAGGTACGACACGCTACGAGTGCACTGTTACGCACTGAATTGCAAAATTTCTTAATATTTTAAGAAAAAATTCTCTACACTATGACCAAAATATATCTAAACAAGTCACAATTTTAAACAAAAAATATATTTTTTATATCCAAGCATTTTAGATCGGGCCAATATATTCCACAAACGTAATCTCTTTAAAAATGTACGAAAAATCGACCACACAAATACGTCACTGAAATCCGTGGTGACCACATATTTAAAGCCATTCACTAGGGGACAAATCGCGAAACATTCCGCTCGGCATGTCGCATCAACATCTACGCTCATGTTTCGGGGACAATGACGCGGTCATTTGACGTGTACACACCGGGACTCGCATATCTTGTCGCGGAAATGTCATCCGATGAGGTTATGTTGACAGCCGCGGTATCTCATTTGGCGAAAACGGGGTTCCGCGCAATTCGAAATGTTTTTTTGGGTCGCAATTTCAAATTAACGAGGTTTTACTGTAGTAAATTGAATATTATTAAAAACAAGGTCCTTTTTGCAAATAATCATTGTTTTCCAGACGTCGCGGAAATATATCGCCCTATGAGATTACGATGACAGCCGCGTATCTGTTTATGTTAATGAGTTTATCGAAAAGTAAGAGGAGAAAAAAGAGGAGAATGCGAAATTATTTACTGCAAAGAGAAAGAAGGACGGACATTCTATGCGATCTTCGATCGATACAGCTCGATCAGTTCAAGAACGATTTCGTTTCCCCGCATTGTTATCTTGACAGATACAGCGCATGCGCATTCACTTGTAAACATACCACGTGGTACTGACGCTCCGCGGAATGTTGCAGTGAGTACGCTCGGGTACCGTGCGCATGGCAACGTTGCCACGGCACGTAGAAATGCCGCGCTATGTTGTGCGCGAGGTCGCGGAACAGTGCACGACGTTGCAACGTCACGTAGACTCTATGCCGCGCGTGCTGTTGAGGGACAATTTGTCCCCTAGTGAATACATGGCTTTATTCTGTACGACACATTCTACCAACATTTAGGTACCTCAGGGACGAGTGTACTAATACAGCAACAACAAAACATGCTTGACTTGTACAGCCTGCGAAATTCAATAATTCTGAGTATTTTTTTATCACACATGCTTTTTCCTAAAAGAGTAAAATATCTTTTTCTTTTAAGGTACCGCTACACATGCTTATTAGTGGCACGTGAGCGCGCGCAGTATTGAGCTTCTTGAGCTATTGCTACTCAGTAGCATGTTTGTACGCACATTGAGCATGTTTATTTGATTTGAATCTTTTGAGCATGCGTGAACAGGCTCGCATGTATGAGCATGCTAGTGTAATTCGCGACTAGTATCGATTATCAATGCGATCTTCTCAGTCCGCGACAGATGAAACAAATATGGCGCGCTGGGGAAATGACAAAACATCAATATTTCGTGACTTATTATAGGTATCACGAATGTCTGTGGTATATTCGGTCACCGCTATATAAAAAAACATACAGCAAGAAATCATGCTTATGAAACTTTATTTAAAAGACATGAATGATTCAAATTTTACAATAAAAATTATAAATATTAAAATCAAAATTGTGCGGATGGAAACTCGGGAACTGTTTTGATTTATTGGTTCACTTGAATTTTCTGTTTCAGTTTGCAAAGTTTCCATTTTGAACAAGAGCGTCTCTGTTCTATGACAAGAACATACCAGTAATAAACGTATGTGTTTGATTGTTAGCTTTGAGCATGCTCAGGAACATACTAATAACGAGCAAGTGTGTAAAGTTGTTAGAGCCTGCTAGTTTTGAGCATGCTAATGAGTATGCTCAAAAATAAGCTTTTCATCCGTTTAGGGCTGTTTGATCAATCCCATTTTCTTTTGGTTTTGATACGAGTTGTTCGTGGGAGATACTGTCGAGTACTTCCCTCGAATCGATGAAGATACCTGTACAATTCCTCGATTTGTTCAATTTACTTTGTATGATGGTATTTTAGATGTATTGCGGTTACGTCTTGTGTGCATATTCCCCCAGTGAACCCGAATGGATTCTCATTTATTGAAGAATTGACTTTTATGATGGAGTTTTGTCTCTTTTGACTGCTTATTCAAAGATTTTCGATATATTAGATAAATAGTAGATATATTACCTAATTCTTATTGTTTATTAAATAAGATTACACTACCAATATGAATGACACCACACACAAGAATCATAATTCTTTTTGGTGAGGTATAACATATAAAAAAATATTGAAAGGTTAATATTTGTTAGCTATCATTGTAATAAAATATGATATTATTATCAATTAAATAAATACAAAAAAAAATGTGTATCGGTACCCTTAGGTGTAAACCCGTTCTCTTTATTTTGAGAAAGCTTCATCAGACCTTTAGACTCGCTACGAATTTCATTAGACTTAAGTTGTCGAAATGAAATCTCATTCCTGGTCTTCCACTATGTTAGATACGAGTTATTTTTCTGATGAGAGATGCCTTTATTCAACGGATTATGATTCTGTACTAAATAATGATCGATACGCTTTGAAATTGTAACTTTCTGCGATGGTTTTGTGTGTAAAATTAATTATGTATTCAGATCGCACAAATTACTAAGTACTGAAACATTTTGGATTGGTATCGCGGGACGTCTACCTGTGCTTGAACCGCTTAATCAAACAGAACAAAAAGTATTTACATGTAATATTTAAGTTATAATATTTTACCGTATACATCCCTTTCAGTATTATTTATGACAGCTAAACCGGCGGATAGGGAAAACTGTAAGCCTGTTTTAAACTTCAAAATCTGTCAACTTTAGCTAAAAGTAAATTTATAGTTAAAATAACCAAGGGCGTACACTTTATTTACTTCAAAGATTAGTATATTAGATAAATAAATATGAATTAATGTGACGAATGTGCGGACGCTTGGATGAGTGAGAGGCAAGCGTGCGAGCGAGACGCGTGGATGGCGCCCGTGCTGTTGCGCCGCACCGGGCAGAACGAGATTCACCGGGGTCCGAATCAGTTGTACATATTGTATTATAAAGTAGTGTCTCCAATAAATGTTATTACCTACGTAACGCGTATTACTAGAAGAACCCGATTATTCCCAAGTGCGTAGGCCGAGTTATATTGCCTACGCACGTAAGAACATCACAATTAATATAATTAATTAAAATGTACTTTGTTTTCATCACTTATATATTGAAAAATATCAACATGTTTCATAGCCCATGGCCCCTTCGTCAGGATACAATGTATACTAAAAAATTAAAAATCGAAGTAAAGACAATCAAAATATAAAAATTATATATGGGAAATGAATAATAATTATGTACCTACTAAAATGAAAACAAATTTAAATGATAACTATTTGTAAAAAGGTCCTGGTTATTTGTAATATTCAAAATACTATTAACACCTTTTCTTGTTTCCGTAAACCCTTATTTATATCAAAAGAATGATCCATTGCCAAAAGATGATTAGAAAATTCGGAATAATAATTGCTACTTAAATACCTCAATGGTTCCTTAACTGTAACCTAACTCTAACTAAACTAACTCCTAACTTAACCTAACATCGAAATATCTACATGTTTTTTCTATATAAAAATAATCACTACAGAAAGCTGATTGAATGACATTTTGAATTTTTTCACTATTGAATTTGAAATTTGATTATTTGTATCCTGACGAAGGGCAATGGGCTCTGAAATTTATTTATTTATTTTTATTTATTTAAAAAAATCCTTGTTTACAAATAAAGATACTTAATACTAATTTAACAATAAAACATAAGATAAATTACACATTTTTTTTGTTTTGTTTAATTTGTGGATTATGCCACTCTACTAGGCTACGCCTGTCCCAGAGTGGCGTTATAGAACACAATTATAATATTTTTTCGAGTTCGTCAGTAGTATTTATTTTCATAAGGTAGTAATTATGTATCTACAGAGTATCAAGTGGAATTTTAGTGAAAGTTGAGTGAGTCATAAGTCCAAGTGTAAATATGTGTAGAATAATTGTTTAATGTATGAATTAATGAAATATGTTGATATTTTTCAATATATAAGCGGTAAAAACAAAGTACATATAATTGTTCGAAGAATATTTTATCTTCTGAAAGAAGGCTTGAACTATGTGGCGACATTATTATTAAAATAAAACACAAATCACTTTGTTTTCACCACTTTATTAGATTATACAATCTACACGTTTCGAGAACAATGTTCTCTTCATCAGGATTATTTGTGTACTAAAAATTTAAAAAGGTAAACCATGCAAGTGTGTTACGGTGAAGAGGAGGATGAGGCGAGGGTCGGAGGTGTTAATTATTAGGAATGTCATCTGAAGGGGATGGAATCTTAAGTGGGAAAATATTCAACAGTGGGTTGTGCACAAATTTAGTCTGAGTGTTTATTATATTTGAATTAATATTAACATTTTTCTTATTTCAAGTATTTCTAAATTATTTATTTGAGGGATCTTATAACTTATATTTTTAAACCTGTATTAATTTTAAATGTATGGTCATTCTATTAAGGGGGGGGGTAAGGTTAATTCGTACAAAAAAGGCATGTTTTTGTGAATTTTTTGTGACGACACAGTTAGAATCTCTTTATTAAAACCAATGGTACATTAAAGTATGACATTTGAAGAATATTGTGTAAAATTTTCAAGAAGAAATAGTTAAAAATACGGCAATGGCAGCAATTATTCGGACATATCTCGGAAAAAAGTAGAATTGAGGTGTCCATCATAACTTGGTGCTAGATCATCTGAAATCAAAAAATCAAAGTTCATTCGTTAGATAATAGGTTTTTCCAGGTAACGCTGGGAGAGTTTTATGTACAGAACATTACAGTACATTATGTACAGAAATAGTGTTTCAAAAGGATCGGTGCAGTAGTTTTGAAGTTATGATGGACACCGACTTTGAAAACGTGAGATGTGGGGAAAACGCTTTAAAGTTTTGCACACTGTAAAATTCAAAATAAAACTCAATACTTATTTTATACTTACACATAATCGTCGATGCCATGTTCACACAGCAAAGAGCTTTCATCATCAGCATATTTTTGTCCTTGTCTACGCAAAACTCTTTCAATACAATAGTACGTCCGGTAGTCCTCAGGTGAGCGCGTCTCTTAGCTGCCCAAGCAGGTATAGAAAATCAGTCTGAGTATCGCTCAAATGTTCATAATTTCGTCAATTTTGCTCCGATTGACTTGAAATTTTGGCACAATATTCTTGAGATGTTATACATTCATTTAAAAAATTAAAAATAAAATGAAAAAAAAAAAAGTAAAAAACCTTACCCCCCCCCCTCAAGTGTTTTGCAAAATCCGACTCAACATTGCTAGTTAAAGCTTTGATGTGTTCTCTAACCCTAGTTTCAAAATTTATTTTTGTTTTACCAATATAAAAATGATCACAATCGTTACAATTAAGTTTATAAACTCCTGATTTCATGATAGGATCAACGCTATCTTTGTTATTTAATATGTATTTTTTTAAATTTATTACTCATATAAAAGGCCGGCTGAATTGAATTAGGAATAATTTTAGTTATCATTTTTGACAAATTGTTATGGACAAATAAAATTCTACGCCATTGTTTATTTATATCTTTTGTCTTGGGATTGATATGTTGTTTTATCTTTTTATTTAATAAATTATCTATTAATTTACGTACAATTAATTAAAGTACATTTTTATTAATTATATAAATAATGTCACCACAAAATCATTTTGCTCTTTTCAAGAAAACGTGAATTAAATTATCCTTATCTTATAAAAAACGACGCAAAATTCTAGCCTTTGTTACACGAATTGCCGTATAATTTCGTAACCTTGGTTAAAATATCAAGTTTTTTATTATTAAGTCCGCACTATCATGACAATCTTGTCTTGACCGCTACTATATAAAACTTTCTATGACCCGCTTAAAATGTCGACTTTTTATTTTCTTAAATTTCAGCTGTACTTATTTTCTATATATTTATACATCAATTATCGTAACAACAAAAAAATAATGCGAAATCAACCCAAATTGAAAAAAAAAACTAACTTTTTCAATTTTTTGAACACAAACAATCCTGATGAAGAGAACATTGGTCTCGAAACATGTAGATTGTGTAATCTAATAAGTGGTGAAAAAAGTGATTTGTGTTTTATTTTAATAATTTTTATTGTTTTAGTTTTAATGCATTATTTTTTAATCCCAGGAAACTTCACTGGTTACATTTAAAAAAAAAATTGCGACGTTATATATTAATATGTACTTTAAATTTACTTGCATAAATAAAGGAAAGATCTCCGCTGACGAAAACATTATACAAATAAGTTTTCTGGCCAACCCTAGTTTACGGCCACAGCACTGGATCTTGACCGAAAGAACTCGTTCAAGGCTACAGGCCGCCGAGACGGGATTTCGACGAGGAATAGTAGGAGTTACCAGAAGGGACAGAATCAGAAAAACTCAAATAAGGGAATGTCTTATTGATGTTAATCGAGAAATTACAGTTACGGTGGCTGGGACATATCTTGCGGATGTCGGCAGGTAGACTGCCAAAGCGGATACTCCAGGCAGGAATAGAAAACAGAAGACCAAGGGGCCGTCCTAGAAGGAGCTGGCGGAAACAGGAGGACTACTGCGAAGCGAGGTTGCAACTAAATTGGGCTGACGTGGAGAGCGCAGCCCAAGATAGGAAGAGTTGGAACCTCCTATGCGGTGCAGGGACCCTGACCCAATAGGATAGGGGATATAAGAAGAAGTAAGTGTCACCTGTTGAGGTAATACAGGATATCTGACGCTTGTGCATACAACAGGCCGGAGACGAATAAGAGATGAACAAAGTTCAGACACACGGTGTAGCTATTTTGCGTTTACCGTTTTATTTTTATGCATACTAAAGATTCCGATAACATTGGTATGTAAGTTGGTCATAAAAAGTCGATAATTTTCGCGGTCTGGTCGAAGTATCGTAAACCTTTTTACGAAGTTTCATCAAAAATACGCCGAATATTGTAAATTCGAACTAAATATATGTACAACGATGATGATGATTAATTATTAAATGTATGCAAAATACTACCAAATGACGAAATAGTTAAATATAGTATAATTCTAGAAGAAATGATAAATAGTGCTATAATATACATACTGACTCGCTTCACAATTATGCAACCCGATTGTAAGGTCGATCAATGAGAATACCAACCACAAACAACGTATATGGAGAAAGAAAAAGAATTGTGCAACGAATCTTCAATAAACTAAATAAAGAATTCTTCGATATGAAAAATTCAATTGGCCGTGAAAAAGTCTAAAGTGAAAGAAGCTATAATACGCAGTAATTAACATATCCTATATGAATTACATAAAAAACACTGTAACTCTGTACTCTGTAACATTCATAAAATAAATTTAATAATGGTGAAAAAATAACTTCTTAAAATATATTAACCGTTATGTTACTACCCGTAATTTTTCACACTAGTTACTACCAAGGGTACCTGGGTACTCTACTTGGATGGAGTTCCCCATGCATTATTTTGTTTTGTATATCGCAAATTGATATTGAGATAATGATCAAATAGCTTTCTTGAAGGTCACTGCTTCTCATAACGATATCTGTATCCTTTTATACCTGATTTTTATCAGTTTGCTTGACATTGACTAGTACATTTTGACTGAATTTTTCATTTATATCTTCAATTCTAGCTATCTTAGTAAAATGCGGGCATGTCTCATGTGCAAATTATTTATTATATATTTATAACATTTATAATTTATATTATATATTATATATAGTGAAAATTTATCATATGTTTACAACATTAAAGTTTTCATCGTCTCAACTTTTTTCAAATTCACTAAAATTTTAATAATGGTAATATGTGTTGATGATTTCTTATTAATATTTTCAAGTTAAATGAAATTAAAGATATAAATTAATTATATTATATTTTTTGGTTGATAGAGCGCTTATGAAAAAAGATTGTTTACTCCAATTGCTGTGTAACGATATGGTCTTAGATACAGAGGATTTTTTGAATAGCAAGAACGAAGATTGGATTTCAGAATGCACTGATCAAAATGAATATTCAAATACAGAAGATGACGATAAAGAATTAGTAGAAGATATGGAATATATTGCATCACGCGAAAAATAAAACGGGATAATATTGAACCACCGACATCTGCTCAAGCTCATTTCCGGGCTAGCAATGCAATGAAATGATGGTGGCATAAAAATCCGCATATAATAAAACTACATTATATCGTTCGTCATCGGCAAAGAAGTGATTTACACGGATCAAGAAAAGCATTATCTATTAGTATTACATTGAAATGTGTTTTTACACCAGAAATTGTTGACACTATTGTCCTTTACACCAAGAAAGAGGCCAAGAAAATATATATTGAGTACAACGAACATGATCGTACTAATAAACCACATTGGAAGGATTTGACTTCATCCAAGTTAAATGCATTCATGGGTATGCTGATAGTATATGGTGCCGATTACCTAAATACTGATTATATTTTTGATTTATTCAAATGTTATTTATACCCAATGTCGAGTGTCCAATTTTCTCGCTTCGATGATGCTAATATAAGGAAATACCGTTTGAATGAAGATAGTGCTGCGTCGATACGTGAAATATGTATGGTTGATACTGAATTCAAAATTTTTCAGCGTATGTAGATTCTACAACCCAACTTTTACAATCAATGAGCAATCATTTTTTACAGCGCATGTATACAATTTATGCAATATATTCAGTCTAAGCCCGCCAAATTGGGGTTAAAGTATGGTGGATATGTGACGCAGAAAATTAATATCCTCGTACTGGCTAAATATACACCGAAAAATTAACATCTGGACGAGAAACTCACCAACGTGAAAGAATTGACCGCTCAAAGGCTGTGGACGTAAAATGTCCAATGTTATATGCCAAAGCACAACACATTATTTTGTCTTGGAATATGGCAACTGGTATGGTACATTGAGACAAAATAAAAAGTATATTCCGGCGAAAGCAAAGGATTGTTTTTTGGATTCAATGATAATGTAAAAAAATGTTCTTGTGTGCCAAAAAAACTGAGGAAAGTTATACTTTTATCATCTGCGCATCGTGATGATGTAACGTCGGGACTCAAAAACAAACCGAACATGATTAATTTTTACAATACAACGAAATCTGATGGTAAAATTTATGTCTATCACTGAATGAGAATATCAATATCGAATGGGTACCCGGGTACCCAGGGTAGTAATCAGAGGACTAGACAAGTTTAAGGTCATATAAAATACCTTTTTAAAAATAAAATTACACCAAAAAATACATAAATCCCTTTCAAATACCTCAAATAATGGGCATCCGGGCGGACAAAAGCATCAAGAGTTTATGAATAAAATTATTTTAACTTGAAGTCGGAAATGGATACCCGGGTACCCGGGTAGTAAGATAAGGGTTAAGGGCTACCATGCCGTAAAACTGTGCAGGTTGCAAAAGTTGGAAACAATACTCGAGAAGAGATGAGAGAGAGGAGGAGATCAGGATGTGAGAGAGAGAGATAGAGAGAGCACGATAGATATATGATATAGAGAGATATATATAGAGAGTATATATATATAGATTATAGTATATATATATTGTACATTATATATATAGATAGATAATATAATATATATATATATGTATCGTTATATATAAGTATATATTGATAAATACATATATATATTATATTTATATTATGTATAGTGTTATACGCATTATGAAAAGGTTGTTTTTCGGGAACTTCGCGGATTTGTAAAAATGTTTTATTTTTGCGCTATATTTCGGTTACACTGGGATAACCATTCTCAAGCTGGTCTCTCTGACAGTTTAGAGATAACTATTCGTGTAATGGTGGCGAACGCGGGGGCGGGCTAATTACTTTCTCTTTTCTGATTGGTGGCGCGACTTAACGTTTCTGTGCCGGTGTCGTGATAACAATATATGACCAGTGACTTTCAAACTTAAATTTCACAAACGAGGTGCCAAAGTGGAACGAGTTCTAAGAGAAACAAGTTTTGTGCTCATAAGAAAAGAAATTGCAGAAAAAAGGTTCCAGTTAAACCAGCTAAGTACCTCATTGTGTCAATTACATCTAAAACTATCCAACTCCATTCACCCCTTACTTTGGAATATCGGAACGAACAGAGCAAGACACAATCCTAACAAAATCAAGACACATAAAAAAGTACAATAATTTGCAAGTCAACTCCATCAACAATGATACCTTGCCGGAACTAAACGTGGTACATAACATTTCAAATATTAACCTAGACGCAGATTCAATGTCAATTCTCAAGAAAGGATTCAATTTTGCGATAGCCCCCAATAAGATCCCTACAGAAAACATCATTTTCAATATTGAAGCAGCCTTGGCCCCCCTCATAAATGAAATAGCAGAGCTGATCCGTCAGGATATTTGCAGCGTATTACGAAAAGCGAAACTACCAACTCCTTAATGAAACACTATTACTGGTTTTCGAACAGACTGACATTTATTATCTTGAAACAAACCTACATAGCACTTAGTTTCCCATAACTTTAATAGATGGCGCTAGGTGTAGCATATTAAGTATTTTGTTATCATAAACTAACACCACCACTTAACAAAATAATAAAAAAGACAAAAAAATTAGGTATGCAACATAACAATACCCATCTTGCTCATAAATTGATAATGTTTAATCTTGCTTAAACTTTTTGTTAGTATATCTGCTGGCATTTCAGAGGTATTTAAATATTCTAAATTTATCAATTTATTTACAACCGCTTCCCTTATAAAATGAAACTTAACATCAATATGCTTAGTACGCCTATGATGAATATAATTTTCAGAAAGTTTTATAGCACTTTGGTTGTCATTATACAATTTAATAGGTTTATTTCCTCTACTTATTAGTTCATTTAACAGGTTTTTCAAGAATATGGCCTCCTTACTTGCTTCACAAGTAGCCATGTATTCGGCTTCTGTACTAGATAAAGCGACTATCTGTTGTTTTCTACTTTCGTGAGATATTAAACAACCTGCATATATAAAACAATATCCGGTGTACGACTTACGATCTAAAATATCTGATGCCCAATCAGCATCAGCATAACCAACTATGTCTAAATCATTCTTTTTATATATTAAACCATAAGATTTGGTAAAACTCAAATATTTTAAGACTCTCTTGGCATGCTTCCAATGTGTTTCAGTGTTGCAGTTATTAAATTGGCTTAGGTAACTAACACAATATGATATATCTGGTCTGGTTAGAACATATAGATACATTAAACTGCCTATAAGCTGTTGATAAGGAAACTTGGAATGTACTTTTTCTCCTTTTTCAAGCTTTAAATTACTCTCTATAGGTGTCTCTATATTTTTGCAATTCTCTAAGCCAAATTTACATACTAACTTATCTATAAATTTCTCTTGACTAACACAAATACTATTTTTCTGTATTTTAACATCCATACCTAGACACTGTCTCAATTGACCTAAGTCTTTTAATTTGAATTTTTTGCTTAATTCATTTTTTAAATATTTTACATCATTAGTACAATTTGAAAATATGAAAAAATCATCTACAAATAATGCCAGAAATGTTTTATAAGTTTGATATGATTTTACGAATAAACATTCCTCATACATTGACTTTTTATAGCCTAATTCCTGTAAAACCTCATCGACTCGCTTATACCAAGCCCGTGCTGACTGTTTTAGTCCATAGATGGCTTTTTTAATTTCATGACTTTATCAGCATTAATATCATAACATTTCAAATTTTGAGGTAATTGCATGAAGACAGTTTCGTCTAGATGACCATTCAAAAATGCTGTATCTACATCTAAATGGGTTATATTAAGGTCTAAATTAACACTAATAGCAAATAACAATTTTAAAGTCGAGTATTTGAGCACTGGGGAAAAAGTGTCTTTATAGTCAATGCCTTCCCTTTGGGTAATGCCTTTTGCAACTAGTCTAGCCCTATATCTCACTGTGTTATCACTATTTAATTTCTTTTTATATACCCACTTACACTGCACAACTTTTCCGTCACTAGGTTTGTCAACCAACTCCCAAGCCTCGTTCTGATGGAACGATTGAAGTTCTTCTTCCATGGCTTTGTTCCATTCTTCTCGTTCTGATCCTTTCATCACATCCTCATATGTAAGAATGTTTTCATGCATGTCCTCATTTCCCTGACATATATTACTGAACCCATACCTTTCTGGTAGCCTTCTAGTTCTTTTTTCCATGTGGAAAATGGTCGACTGCAGATTTTCTGACTCGCCATGATTTGACTTACTGTCAGAGAATTCGTCTGAGTTGGAGGTACTTAAGGTATCATCTGGTACATATGTAATATCATCATCATCATATGTCATATCTGTGAAATCTTTACTTGTCAGAGTATCTTTTTCACTCGGATCAGTTTTATTTTCTTCCACCACTGCTTGTATCACATCTGAGTCTTTGATTTTCTCCATGATAACAACATCTCTGCTGGTGATAATACGTTTGGTCTTCGGATTGTAAAGCCTGTAACCCTTAGTATTCTCTGAGTAACCAATCAGGATATGTTCTTCAGCCTTTCTGTCCCATTTAGTCCTCTTTGCTTTTGGAACATGGACCATCACAGGACTGCCGAATATCCGAACATGGCTGAGATCTGGCTTATTACCACTGCATAGCTCATAAGGTGTTTTTTGTAATCCTGATGCCAAAGTTCTGTTTCGTAAGTAGACTGCAGTATTCACTGCTTCAGCCCAAAACTTTTTATGGAAATTAGCCTCAAACAGAAGACACCGAGCTCTCTCCACCACTGTTCTGTTTAGTCTTTCACACAGGCCATTCTGTTCCGGTGTATGTGGGTTCGTCATTTGATGCACAATACCATTTTTCTTCAAAAAATTATCAAATTCTGATGAACAAAACTCTCCACCATTGTCTGTTCTCAATACCTTTAGTTTTCTGCCTGTCTGTGTTTCAACCAGAGTTAAAAACTCTTTAAAATACTTAAAAACTTGATTCTTGGCTTTAAGGAAATAGACAAATGCCATTCTAGTATAGTCATCTACAAAAAGCAGAAAATACTTGGCTAGTCCAATAGAAATTTGTTTCATGGGTCCACAGACATCCGCATGAACAAGTTCCAGTACATTTTTACACCTTGAGCCCTTGTGTGAAAATGGCAATCTCGACTGCTTCCCTTCACAACATGTGATGCAGTTGGACATATCAAAATCCGCCTTATCCGGGTATGAAATTCTTTTCACAGCACCATTCTTCATAGCATTCAGAGTTTTACTGTTAATGTGTCCCAACCTTTGGTGCCATATTTCACTAGTCACATTTGTCGCTGAGCACGCAAACAAATGTTCTGACTTAATATAGAGTAGCTTGTTGGTCTTGTGGTTAGGACACTGGCCTCGTGATCCAAAGGTTGCGGGTTCGATCCTCACTCCAGACTAGCAAGTTAGTCCTATTTTCATAGTACAAGCGCTTAGCTTAGTTTGAAAATAGTAAGAATATTGATGTGACACGTATTCCGTGTTCACATCTCTATTTTTTTAAAAAAAAAAAAAAAAAATATTCAATCTATACACTCCATTCACTAAATTTGCTATTCCTACCAGTACATTCTGTCGATTGCGTATGTAGCAAACGTCTGCTTCAAAGTTAACATTGTTTCCACTTCGAATCAGCTGACTTACTGATAACAAATTGGTTGATAGGTTAGGCACGCATAAAACGTCTTTAACAGGGATATCAAACTCAGAATTGTCCTATTTGGTCGTAATCATCGTGTTTCCTGAGCATATAACTGGTATTTTGTTTTGATTTGCAATTACTATGTCTTTTACTTTGTGGTTGAGCGACACATTCTGCAAACAACTTTTATCGGTAATCATGTGCGAGCTTGCACCCGAATCTATGTACCAATCGGATTTTTTGAATGTTCCATTCAAAAATATTGCACTAAATGCATTACTTTCGCTTTTATGCTTTGCTTTATTGGGGCACTTATTCATAAAATGACCGATCTCGTTACATTTATAACAATGGATTGTTTTGACAGATCTCGAAGATGTCGGCAGTGACGCTTTTGATTTTGACTTGTAAGCAGGGCTGCCATTTTTCTTGCTGTTTCGGTGCTGCCAACCTTTCGACAAAAAAGCACTATTTGTTCCAGAACTGTTAACTTCCGAACTCATGTCCAGTAATTTTGACTTAATGACATCCGTGCTGATAACCAATCCAGAATGTTCTATAGCCATTATCATAGGAGCAAACCTGTCTGTTAGCCCCGCCAACAATAAAGACCCGATCCACTCATCAGTGATCTGGAAACCGGTACCTTTGAGTTTCTGTGCGGTATCAACCATTTGCGTTACATATGAACCCATTGATTCTGAGTCTTCTAGTCGAATAGATATTAACTGACGAAGTAGACTGATGCGACGCGTGAAGCCAGAGTCATCATACAGGGCCTTCAAACGCTTCCATACACCTTGTACTATTTGCTCATTTTTGATGTGAACATAAATTGAAGAGTCAATTGTCATAATAAGTTTAGCTTTTGCCTTTTTTTCATCCAAACTTGTACAATCAGACGATTCTAGCTTGTGAATATCCACACCATCCAACATCAAAAAATTTTCAGCTGCGAACGCCCACTCGTCATAATTTTCACGACCTTTTAATTAAGGTACATTTACGATGTAACTTCCCGCCATATTGAACAAATGCACACAGAGAATGTGGTAACAAATTGTCAATCACAAAAACAACTATTATAGCAGCGATTTATACTGCTTCTTTTTTATAACATGGTATACCGTTCACTGATTGTCCACGATAAGTAATTAAACATTAAAAAACATTTCTTTAACGCGAATTATTGCCCTGGGCCCATAACCTAATGAAACACGATTACTGGTTTTCGAACAGACTGACATTTATTATCTTGAAACAAACCTACATAGCACTTAGTTTCCCATAACTTTAATAGATGGCGCTAGATGTAGCATATTAAGTATTTTGTTATCATAAACTAACACTCCTAACATCACAGCAGGCGAAAGAAAGGCCCTCATTTCCCTGAAAAATAATAAGGACATTATCATCCTACCAGCGGACAAGGGTAATGCCACTGTCATCATGAACACATCAGACTACAGGAACAAAATGGATGACATCCTCAAACAAGACACTTACAAATTACATCTAAATTATCCAATAACGAATCTTGAAAAAACTACAAAATCCCTTATTTTAAAATCCACAATACACTCCGACATAAAAAAGAAACTAATACCCAGAGAAAAGTCATCACAATGCCCAAAAATTTATGGTTTGCCGAAAATACATAAACCGGATGTACTCCTGAAACCCATCGTCACTTCAATTGGCAGTCTGATTCATCCCCTTTCCCAGTATGTGGCAAGGATCCTCCAGCCGCACGCAGAAATGAGAGATTCATATATTAAAAATTGAGAACATCTCGTAAGCCTCATAAAAAACATAACATTATCACCAGAAGATATATTAGTCAGCTTTGATGTCACTTCGTTGTTCACCAACGTACCCATCCAAGAGGCGATAAATATAATATCAGAAAAATATGAGCTTCCAGATGACACAATCGACCTACTTCGCCATTGTTTAAACAACACATTCTTGATGTACAGCAACCGATATTTTAAACAAATAGAAGGAGCACCCATGGGAAACCCCGCTTCGCTATATGTGTCGGACATATACCTATCCGATTTTGAAGTGAAAGCGTTCGACTCCTCCCCATACAAACCTTCTTTCTACAAACGATACGTGGATGATAGTTTTGCAGTCTGAGGACATGGTATGGACAAATTGAAACAATTTTTAAATCACCTCAATACCATGCACCCAAAAATCAAATTTACAATGGAAGTAGAAGAGAACGGTCAACTCCCCTTTCTAGATGTTTTATTAACCAAAACAGAAAATGGCCACCTCTCCTACACAGTTTACCGTAAACAAACTCACACCAACCGCTATCTACACGCTACCTCGCACCACCATCCCGCTCAGATAACCTCCGTAGCAAGAACTTTAATAAATCGATCTATTAAACTAACGGATCAATTCAATCATAATAAAGAAATAATGAATATAAACAATATTTTACAACAAAACGGTTACAAAAAGAATTTATTACACAGAGCGCACAAGCAACCGAAGAATAACAACAACCCTGATACAAAGGGACAATATTTAAGCACGTGTCATCTACCATGCATTCGAGGAGTTACCGAAAGGTTGAGCCGGGTACTAAGAAAGAAAAATATTAGAACAGTCTTTGGAACGGACCGCAAAATTGGGGATATATTATCTAAACCAGTAGACAGACCGCCAAACGAACACATGGGAGTATATTCTATCCCATCAAAGATTGCCCACAAACATATTATGGCATGAGCAATCGCAGAATATCGCATCGTATTTCGGAACACGAACTGGATATAAAAAACAAGAAAATTACCTCGACCCTAGCGATGCACACTATGACCGAAGGACATCGCATAGATTTCGAAAATGCACGGACAATTGCAAAACTATCGAATAACACACACCGTATACTCATAGAGGCCCTAGAAATTCACAAACACGATTTACCCATGAACACAAGAGACGATGCCAAGAGATTACCTGCTACATATCATACAGTGATTAACAAAACAAAATATAAAAATGAATCAAATGTAGAAAATAAAAATAAAAATATTAAACGAAATGTCGACAACCCTAGCACGGGTAAAACCAACAATTATAATAGAACAATCAGTCCAACGTCCCCCCCCAACGCGCCACCAATCAGAAAAGAGAAAGTAATTAGCCCGCCGTATAAAAAAATAAAAAATATTAAATATATATATATATATATATTTTTATTTTATTTTTAAAATAGAGATGTGAACACGGAATACGTGTCACATCAATATTCTTACTATTTTCAAACTAAGCTAAACGCTTGTACTATGAAAATAGGACGAACTTGCTAGTCTGGAGTGAGGTTCGAACCCGCAACCTTTGGATCACGGGAGGCCAGTTCACATACCACAAGACCATCAAGCCTCATATTATATATAATATATAATATATTTCATATCGATAAGATATATCTAATTATAAATATATTCTCTCTCTCTCTCTCTCTCTCCTCTCTCTCTCCTCTCTCTCCTCTCTGTCTCTTCTCTCCTCTCTCTCTCTCCTCTCTCCTCTCTCTGTCTCTCTCTCCTCTCTCTCTACATCTCTCTCTCTCTCTCGTCTCTCTCGTCGGTCTCTCTTCTCTCTCTCTCTCTCTCTCTCTCTCTCTATCTCTCTTCTACTACTCATCTCTCTCCTCGCTCTCTTCTCGTCGTCTCTCTCTCTCTCTCTGCTCTCGCTTCTCTCTCTCTCTCGTCCTCTCTCCCTCCTCTCCTCTCGCTCATCTCTCAAAATTCAATCTTCGCAAGAAATCTCTCCTCTCTCTCCTCTCATCTCTCTCTCTCTCTCGTACTCTCTCTCCTCGCTCTATATACAGGGTGTCCCGTATCTCGACGTCAAGTCGAAATCGGGTGATAGGCCAAGTCATAATAGTTATCAGAAAAATATTTAAAAAAATGAAAAAACAGTCAGTTAAAATTGGGCAAAGTATTGATTTTGAATACTTTTGAAAAAAAAAATTTAAAAAGAAATAAATTTGAAAAAAAAATTCAACATAGCACTACTCGATTAAGCATAGCATTACTGATCGAAGGCATCATCACTAAATCGACTTTGGCCAATCACTCACTGACTGCATCTAGCCTTTTCTCCAACTCCATTCTCCTACCAATGATTCCTACCTCCTCACCCTTTCCCCCGTCTCTAATCCCGTGCTACAATGTACACTCATTATCATTATCTCTTTTCTTCATAATCTTTTCATATTCAGTCGTCTTCGTTTATTTAGTTCTAATATTGTTCTAATATAACACTATGCTCATACATTATAATGTTTAAAAACTGTTAAGATTCCTAAGAAGTTAAACATATATACAACTTCCTAAAAAAAAAAATATATATATGTGGTAATCTATCATGGTGGAAACGGTGAACGTTACATTGTATAAAGTGATTACTTAAGCCAGCCGTTCGATAGGTCGTACGCCCTATGAACACCGAAAAAGACTTCCATACCTACTTTCCCATATAAAAAATAGCTTCATCTCTATGAGACATCTATAATAATATCTTTATTAATGAAATCTCCAGTATTGTATTCTTAAAAAATTTGGACATCATCAAATTATTCATAATTAAAAAATACAATTAATTTAATTAGTACAACGATTTATTAAGTACTTTTGAAAAATATAATAAAAAATCAACTAAAACAAGTGCCCAAAAATAAATTCACAGAATTTGAATAGGCAAAAAATAGAATATGTAAATAATAAAACATAATTTTCTCATTTGCTTCATGTGAGATGATAATAATAATAAACTTGTAAAATGTAGTTTAATCTGCCTTTAGATAACAAAATCCTATGAACTTGTTGTGCTCTAAGCTTGCCTACGGCCATTTATATACAGATTACATATTTACGATATTCTGTTGTCGTATAAAATATGTTATAAAGGTTTTAGTACAAATAAAACCCTCAGATGTGGTACGGGGTGGATGTTGCCCGGAGGTTTGATTGGGAGATTTCTGAAAACAGAAATAACAAAAATATAATAATACAGATATATATAATAACACACATTGATGAAGCGCAGAAGATACTGAAGAAATTTTAAAAAGTGAATACAAGGAAGAATTCTTACTTACTTACTTACTTACTTACTTACCATCACGCCGTTTCCCCGAGGGGGTAGGCAGAGAGGATAGAGCGCCATACTCTTCTGTCCTGACATACAACTTTCGTTTCGTCTACATTCATACATCTTCGCACGCAAGCTCGACGGTTGTTCAGACTTCTAACAGGACCATCTTCCAGTATCTGGTTAATCTGGTCATGCCACGTCTTCCGTGGTCGCCCTCTTTTTCTGGCGCCGTCAACACTTGCATCATATATCTTTCTTACCATTCTTTCCTCATTCATTCGCTCAACATGCCCAAACCACCTGAGCGACCCTATTTTTATTCTCTGTATTATGCTACGATCAGCTTTACATTCATTCCTAATATCTTCATTCTTTACTCTATCATACATGGATTTACCACACATACGTCTAAGGGACCTCATCTCCACTGCATTCAATCTACTTTCGTTCCTCTTCTGCCAGCTCCAGGCTTCACTTCCATACATTAGTGTCGGTACCAGAACTCCATTATGTACCGCCAGTTTTGCCTCGGTAGACATATTTCTATTAGAAATTATTGCATTCAAAGCACCGTTCACCCTATTCCCGGCAGTCACTCTCCTCTCTATATCTTTCTCAACATTCCCTCTTCTATCGAACATACTTCCCAAGTACACAAACTCATCTACTTGTTTCAAACATTCATTGCCTACTAGTATTTCACACGTTGTCTTACTTTCCTCCTTCTCGAATACCATTACTTTTGACTTCTTTACATTCATAATAAGGTCACTTTCCTTGCATACATCATACATCCAGCTAACTAGACTTTGTAGGTCTTGTTCGCTATTTGCCATTAATACCGCATCATCCGCGTACAGTAAACAGCATACAATCAAATCACTCATTTTCGCTCCTATATTCATACATTCCAGTTCTTTGACACAATTATCCATATACAAGTTGAACAGCCATGGAGACATTACACAACCCTGTTTGACACCTTTTGTTATATCAAACCAGGAAGAATTCTAAAAAATAGAATTATAAATTAAAATAAATATGGAGCATAAAAGCAAAGGCAGCAAAACGAAGAATATTTAAAAAATATTTTGAATGCAGTCAACGAGGATTGCTGATTTGGAATGCAATGAATTAGAGATTTTATAAGAAAATAGCTGTCCATACCCGGCACTGTACGGGTTAAGGATTAAGTAAAGAGTAAGTTTGTAGGGGAAAAAAGATTCCATTGTTTTGCAAAAGCCTCTAATAAAAAAAATGTTTCCATTGAATCTAGGCTGGGATGGATGGGATGTCCAGGGGGGAAATGTGGCCTATGTTTTCCGGCGAGTCCTCAAGAAAATTTGTGTCAGGTCGGTCAAACGGTACAAATTTGCATGGAAAATGTATCTGGGGGAGAGAGAGGTGTACAGGGAGAGGGAGTAAATGTCAACTAAGATGCCCGCCGGGTCCCGAAGAATTGGTTTGAAAAATTTGGATCAGATCGATCAAACAGTGTGGATTTTTACAGATAATATATCATGGGGAGGAGGTGGGGTGAAGGAGGGAGGGAAAAACGACATCTATGTTACCCGCCGGATCCTAAAGAATAGCAAAATTTGCGTAAAATCTGACGAACGGTATAGATTTGTATAGAGAACAGGCAGACAGACAGACATTGAGTTTTATAGGTAAAGATCCTCTATCCCTTCCAAAATCGTGTTTCCAAACCACTATCGGGCCGGCACCACACTACGCGGGTTTCCGCCGCGTCTCTTCGGTCGCGGAACGCCGCAACATTTATTACCATACAATATGCGCTTGTCAAACGCACTACGCGGATGATCGATCGATCAATTTGCTTTGCTGATTTGACGCGACGGAAGGCACGCGCAGTGTGATACGCGGCAGAAGATACTGTATACTAAAATCAGATTTGGCAACACTCATCCACTTTAGACCCCGCCCCCTCTCGCTCTCTCTTTCTCGTAGATTCCTGATAGTTCTGTAGGCTAGTTAGTGCATGCTTGTCCTTGACAAGATTAACACGCATGTGATAAATATTGGTGAAAAGTTAACAATACAATGGTTGTGGTTAGTGGTTTATACTAATTTAACTAACACTCTGATAAATATAATATTTATTAATTAATGTATACTATAGATGTCTCACAGAGACGTAACTGTAGTTTTTTTTGGGAAAATAGGTATAGAAGTCTTTTTGGGTGTACATAGGACTTTATGACCTATCGTATGGTTGGCTTAAGCGATCACTTTACACAATGCAACATTCGCCATTTTCACCCACAATAGAATATACCATGCCTACTAATTTTTTGGAAGTTGTATATATTTGAATTACATGCCACACTTTATATATGCATTGTAACAACCTTTACATTGCCTGTACAAAGCCATTTTCATTCCCCTAAATCCTCACAGATGTCGTTAATGTCACTAAATGAGAAAATCTACTATATACCTACTTTCCCATAAAAAAAACTACAGTTTCGTCTCTGTGAGACATCTATAATATACATTAATTGATTAATAATGTCTCTGTGATATGAAATCCAGTACTGTTCTGAAAGATTTGAACAAACTCAAAATATTCTGAATAATATTTATTTATACACGTATGGAAAAGTAATACTAATGTGGCAATTTTTTTAACCCCTGTGTGTCGGTGATGTAACGTAGCTCTACCTGTCATACAAAATATGATATATCTACCTTATTTACGAAAACTAAAACGTCACATTTTTTGTAATCATCGAATAGACATTTTCACACCAAAATTACTAAATTAAACTGTTAGGAATGTACGGATTTTTTAATTAAAAAATATTTGTTCATTACTATCGTATTTTCGGCCAGTGTGTAAGAGAGAGCAGTATATTGTGCATCGCAGTTAAATCGAGCAAGAAAGAGCACGACAATACCATACATTTCATGTAGGACAGAGATGGCGGTTGCTTGGGTTTCGGCAAAACCAAAAACAATATAGAAAGAGTACGATAGAGTCGGGTAACATGTGCTAGACAAAGACGGAGTGCATGCGACTGAAGCGAGCAGGCGACCGCGTCGTATTCAGTTGCTATTGAAAAGTCGGCGGAAGCGCACGCAAATTCGATTTGCCATGATTTTATAATAATTTACTAGAATAATGCAAATATGTATATTTACCTTACATAATTATATAAAGGGACCTTTAAAAAGTCTGTATTGTATATATGTATATTTTATGACATATTAAAAACTATGCCGATTTTTAATCAGGTAACGCTGTGTTACTCCACCGTCCCCAAAGTTTTTTTTTTTAGCACAGTCTTTTAAGAGTTAAAGACTTATCTTCAATGAGATGTAAGTTTCATGGATACCAAAAAAATTCCCTCGAGCAGTGTCAGTTTTTGTATTTATGTCAGAAACAACTCTGGAATATGGCAGCCTTCGCTTTTATACACCCCTAATATTTAAAACATTGAATTCTTTATACTTTAACGAAGGAAGGCGTAAATGAGGGATGTAAGATATAAAGTATTAAATTCAGGGGAAGATTTCTTGAAATCGGGGCCTGGAATAAAGGGAACGTCTTGGCTGTAGAACAACAAACATGGATTACAAACGTGTTGAATTTAAAACGCAGAAAATAAATTAATGAGAAGCAACATTAATAAAAAATGTAACACATAATAATGGTAACGCGTTGCAAGATGTTCATCCCGGCATTTTTGCTTAATACGATCGTCTAGCAGTGTGAGCAAACTTCACTTTTTTTCATACATATTATTATTATTATTATTATTGATAATGGGCAGGCAGCTTAAACTGATAGGCCCATATCACTGTCTCTCATTTGAATATCCAGCCTATTCTTAAATTGCTTAACACGGGCTGCAGACACAACGCCCTCAGGCAAACTGTTCCACATATTGACCACTCTATCGCTTAATGCATGCTTTCTTGGGTTACACGAGAACCGAGACTTGTTCAACTTCAGGTGATGTCCTCGAAGGCCCACATTAGTGTTAAATGCAAACATATCTGTCATATTAGGAATATTGTAGTAGCCCGATAGAATCTTGAATGTCTCGATGAGGTCACCTCTTGCTCGTCGCTCCTGAAGAGTGGGCAGTTTCAATACTCTCAGCCTTTCCGCATATTCCAGGTTTTTAAGACCCAAGGGCAATTTTGTGGCTCGTCTCTGAATATTTTCCAGTAAAACTATAACTTTAACAAAATATGGATTCCAGATCTGAGAGGCATATTCGAGGAGAGGCCTCACATACGTCTTATAAATAGTTGTGAATAGTGGTACTGTCAGATGTTGGAATGATCTTCTCACTAAATACAAAATAGAGTTAGCCTTCTTAACCACACTCGCTATGTGCTCACACCATTTAAAGTCCTTGGTAATAGTAACACCCAGATCCTTCTGCGAGACCACTGATGTAGGAATATTGTATATTGCTAGAAAGTATATTGCTTTAAAAAAATTTAAAAAACTCCAAAAAAGTCTATAGAGATGTCTCATTTAGCGACATCTGTAGTTATTCAAGGGGAATGAAAAATCTCTGGTGCTAGGCGCGTGGGGGTCGTTAGAACTCACATGTGAAACGTGGCGCGTAATTTAAATATATATACAACTTCCAAAAATTAATCGACATGATATTCTATCATAGGTGGAAATGGCGAACGTTGCATATGTGTAAAGTGATCACCTAAGCCAGCCGTACGATAGGTTGTAAGCCCTATGTACACCCAAAAACTTATATACCTACTTTCCTATAAATGTACAGTTTTGTCTCTGCGAGACATCTTTATATACGTACATACATTGATTGATTAATGATATCTCTGTGACAAAAAATCCAGTTCTGTTCTGAAAAATTTGGACATACTCAAAATATGGTAATTTCATCAAGTTACAGACGTTACGGATAGATAGACAACGAAATTGTTACATTTAGATTAGAAAAGAACTGGAATGTATGAATGTAAGAACGAAAATGAGTCATTTGATTATACGCTGCATACTGTACGCGGATGACGCAGCAAATAGCGAACACAACTATCAGAGTCTAGTAAGCAGGATATATGATGTACGCAAGGAAAGTGACCTTATTATGAACGTAAACAAGTCAAAAGTGATGGTATTCGAGAAGGAGGAAAGTAAGACAACGTGTGAAATACTAGTAGGCAATGAATGTTTGGAACAAGTAGATGAGTTTGTGTACTTGGGAAGTATGTTCGATAGAAGAGGGAATATTGAGAAAGATATCGAGAGATTGACTGCGGGGAATAGGGCGAAGTGTGCTTCGAATGCAATAATTTCTAATAGAAATATGTCTGCCGAGGCAAGTCTAGCGGTAAACAATGCAGTTCTGGTACCGACACTGATGTATGGAAGTGAAGCCTGGAGCTGGCAGAAGAGGAGCGAAAGTAGACTGAATGCAGTGGAGATGAGATCCCTTAGACGAATGTGTGGCAAATCTATTTATGACGGAGTAAAGAATTAAGATATTAGGAATGAATGTAAAGCTGATCTTAGAATGTACTTCATTCGCTCCCAAAATTTTTCAAAGCATGGGTGGAGTTGTTCAGTTTCCACAAAAATCTTAAATCCCAAATTTGCCAGAAATTTTCAATTTCCCAAACATTTCGCATACAAAAAATGTACTATTTGAAGAAAGTACTTTCAATGGCTTTGAGGTGTGTGTACTTTGTATTGTGCCCGTTAAAATGAAATGTACTATTTGAAGTATGTACTTTCAATAACTTTGAAGTGCGTGTAGTTTGTAGTGTACACTACACTCCAGAAGGTGTGAAGCGTACACTTCAATGTAATGTAGTACTACATTTTAGTAGTTAGTACAGAGCGGACCCATCGCTAGTGCGAGCGCTACCCACCCAACTCCACGACGTCGTTGAGGGTCTCGATGAGCACGTGGATCGGCAGGACCACCCCGTCCAGGCTGAGGTCGGGCGGCAGCGCGTGGATGTCCCGCAGCATGACCTCGAAGCGGCCGGACGCGCGGTCGGCGAAGGCGTCGGCGTCCGTGAGCCGGCCGGGCTGGTTGAGGCACTCCACGAAGCCCTGCCAGACCGTCTCGTCCCCCGTCACCGGGTCCACGGCCTGGATGTAGCCCACCACGGGCAGCGGCTCCTCCATCACCGCCTGCCCCTTGGGCGGCACTGCCTGCAAGGTGAGTACCTCGAGAGTCGCGAAACGTGTGTGTTCGTTCCGAATAGACCGACTGTTTTATCGTTCGAAATGAGGATTATTCAAATACGAAATAGAATTATAAATTGAGCACGACCAAAGGGAAAATTCTTCAAAATAGCGAACAAAACGAATTAAGATAAATAAAACTGACTGATCTGAAAATGGTTAAAAATGATCTCCGACCAACTAATTTATTTTTTCAAAACAAAATACAAAATTACAAATATCATGTGTGTTACAACTAAAGTCGGCGAAAAAACGGTCGAGCGATGCGTGTTTTACGAACGCTGCCTTAACAATAAGAAATATATAAATACTTTCTATTGAGAAGTTGTAGAACTTAAAAAGTACAATAAAAAGTCAGCGACGACATACATGTATATGTTAAGGTTAATACACAAATTGAAAAAATATGACAATAAGATACTAAAAATCTTCGCGCGGGTAAGCTAGTTGTGATATAAAGCAGTAGTATGATTAAACCTACCAATATGATAGCGCAGACAGAGTCCGGTGATTTGAACTTCACCCTGAGGACGTACAGCCTGTCCCTGTGCTGGATGATGGCCTGCTGCTTCAGCGGGAACAGCCCCGAGGCCAGGGCCTGCACGTTCACCTCCAGGGTCATCATGCCGCGCACCGCCAGGTGGATCCACTGCGAGTGCTTCTAAAGGAACCAAACATTCGATGACTAAACACAAATGAACTGCGTGTCTATGTGTCTACGGAAATGCTCAAGGTCTATGCGCATTCTTGTAACCACCTTTTTCGAACTTACCGAGACATAACACAACTCTGTAATTCCCAGATTACATTCATTAGGGAATGAGCATGCAGAGGCGGCTGACATTTTTGCTGATAGTATAACTGTTTATAGGACAAAGCTGATACAATTGTTTAACGAAATGGAAATGGACAATAAATCTTTCTATTTTACCTTTTACTATTATTATTTGTACCTTTAACTTTATTATTATTTTATCTTATGTTTTTATGTTTTTCTGTATTATTATTATTATTATTATTATTACCTTTTAACTATTATTATTGTAATATTTAACTGTATTATTATATTAACTGTCTTATGTTATTTTAAAAAAAAAATTATCTGTATATTGTAAAAGCCCATATGGGCGTTAAATAAATAAATAAATAAATAAAATAAATAAATAAATAAATCAATTCGTTGCAACGTGTAATAAGCTTTTAGCTTTTTGACACACGAATCGAGAAAATGTATATCATAATATCACGTATAATATGATTGGCTCTATGAATTTGCATTGCAATTTGAAGAGAATTATGACCTATTCGTACCAAATAACTATTGTGTAATCGAGGTTACTTATACCCCAAAATGCCGAACGGTTGTAATGAATAGGCTCACCATAAAGCGTAGTTACAACTTTTAATTGAACTGAGCGATCGTGTCGATGTATTTAAGGCCAACATTAAAAGCAACTCTCAAGCAAGCAAATAGGAGGTCTCGTACTCGGGGTGTGATATAACCTGCCCGAAATCAAAATTTTTGAAGATATACTTTTCAGGCTTTTTGGGATATCTTGCTTGCTCTTCATGGATTTTAATTTTTCCCTGAAGGCAGTGAATTAAGCCATGTATTCACTAGGGGACAAATTGTCCCTCAACAGCACGCGCGGCGTAGAGTCTACGTGACGTTGCAACGTCGTGCACTGTTCCACGACGTCGCGCACAACATAGCAAGGCATTTCTACGTGCCGTGTCCGCGGAGCGTCAGTACCACGTGGTATGTTTACAAGTGAATACGCATGCGCTGTATCTGTCAAGATGACAATGCGGGGAAACGAAATCGCTCTTGAACTCATCGAGCTGTATCGATCGAAGATCGCATAGAATGTTCGTCCTTCTTTCTCTTCGCAGTAAATAATTTCGCATTCTCCTCTTTTTTCTCCACTTACTTTTCGATAAACTCATTAACATAAACAGATACGCGGCTGTCATCATAACCTCATAGGTCGATATATTTCCGCGACGTCTGGAAAACAATAATTATTTGCAAAAAGGACCTTGTTTTTAATAATATTCAATTTACTATAGTAAAACCTCGTTAATTTGAAATTGCGACCCAAAAAAACATTTCGAATTGCGCGGAACCCCGGTTTCGCCAAATGAGATCCGCAGCTGTCATCCATAACCTCATCGGGTGACGTTTCCGCGACAAGATATGCGAGTCCCGGTGTGTACACGTCAAATGACCGCGTCATTGTCCCCGAAACATGAGCGTAGATGTTGATGCGACATGCCGAGCGGAATGTTTCGCGATTTGTCCCCTAGTGAATACATGGCTTTACTCTGATGACCGCCTCTAAGGTGCTATTCTGTATTCATTTTAATTAATCTGGCTCCTAAGTTCTATGTCTACATGTTGTGTTTTTATCTTTATACTTATTACTATGCACACTTTGAACTTTGTACATTCATATTTTGTACTGTATAGCATTTTCTGAACATATGTAACTTGCAATTCCCGCTTAATGGATGATAAGCATGTTCCAATTGCCATTTGTTCCTACGCTTTGGAGGCAGAGGAGAGGTGTTTCCACGAGCGTCGGCGGGACGGTGAGTGCGGCCACTTTAGCATTAAACAAATGCCTAAAATGGTGGCGAAATTATGAAGCCGATATGGGAGCTATTGCTCATAGGCCCTGGGTGTGTGGTGGGTCCCTCTCTTCTCTTCCAGAGATGTTGGATCAAGGAATGATAATAATTATAATTGTTGGATCATTTGTATAGCGCCGTTTTCATGAGTACTCACCTCAAGGGCGCTTCACACAAAACAACTTACTGACTAAAAACACATATTTACTATTAATTACTTATTCACTAGATGATATGCAAAAAATATAATTAACTAATATTACATAGTGATGATTCTATAGGTTTTTATTTGATTGTCTAAACAAAAGCTCGAGTAGCTTGTTGGTCTTGTGGTTAGGATACTCGCCTCGTGATCCAAAGGTGGCGGGTTCAAACCTCACTCCAGACCAGCAAGTTAGTCCTATTTTCATAGCACAAGCGTTTAGCTTAGTTTGAAAATAGTAAGAATATTGATGTGACACGTATTCCGTGTTCGCATCTCTATTAAAAAAAAAAATGCGTCTTTAGTTGTTTTTTGAACTGTGGTAAGCTGTATATTTGTCTCAGTTTATTTGGTAGTTTATTCCACAAATTCGGTCCAGCCACCCCAAAAGCAAGGTCACCAAAATTGGTTTTGTGGACGCGATTTACTTCAACCAGCCTATTTGTATTACATGTTGATGCTGAGCGAAGAGTCAGTTGTCTGTTATTTGCGGATAACGGAATGCAGAAATCGGTTATGTATTGAGGGGCCATGTTGTGAATTGTGAGGCATAACTTATATTCATTACCATACCGTGATGTGACGCGTTACCTTGCGGAGGTGCTCCTCGAGCTTGGCCACCCTGCCCACGTGGTTGCACAGGAAGCAGAGCACGTGGGCGGCGGCGCGCCTCGTGTCCCACTGCGAGGAGCGCCGGCAGACCCGGCTCAGCTCGGACACGCGGCGAGCCACCTGTTGTACAACACCATCATTAATTCACTTTCAGCACAGCTCACAACATGTCCGCAAGCCAAGGTTCGAAAAAATCCGATTTTTATGCTAAAAAATCAAAAAATCGGATTTTTTTACTCCCAGGAGCGTGTGCTCGCTCGCTTGCTTGTCTGTCGAAAAAACTTTGGATCGATTTTTAACCCTTTAAAGAGAGGGGGGAGGGGGGGGGGGTCAGAGGTGTTAATTATTATGGAATATATTTGGAGAGTATAATTAGAGTATAATTATCTTAAGTGGAAAAATATTCAATAGTGGGTTATGCAAAAATTTTGTCTGTGTGTTTATTATATTTGAATTAATATAAAAATGTTAATAGTGTTTATTCCTTTGTGTGAAATAAATATAGATAGTTTTTGCTATTCAAAATTTGAACTTGAAAACAACCCGAAATGTAGGAACAGGAATTAAGGAACATTTGAGATGTTTAAACAGTAATGGATATTCGGAATTTGCCAACCATTTAATTGAACAGAACCATACTTTTGACAGCAATTTAGGTATTAAAATATTACATATTAATAAAAATGATAGACAATTAGATAGTTTGGAAGTTTTAGAAATAAGAAAAAATATCAACCTTAATAACAATATAATAAATAGCCAAATTCAATTCCCAAACAATCCGATTCTTAATATTTTTCCAATTTTAAACAAAAAAACCCAACACTCTCATTACCAAACACTTACCTACTCCGCCCCCCCTGCTCTTCCATTTACTCCGCCTACATTCCACTCCCCCCCCCCCCCCCTTGTTAATTTTAAGTCTACATATGTTCTATAATTTTAGTAAACTGGTTATCCTCCTGAGGAAAGGAACTTTGTTTCCGTAACATGTAGACGTGTATTTTTTTTTTTTTTTTTTTTATTTATTATTATTTTTTTATTTTTTTTTACATCTCAGACCCACAAAACATCACATTGATATTTGTCTGTAGGTGCATCAATACATATATATAAATAAATTGTATTTACCAGAAATAAATTCATATTAATTAATTACAATAGATCTTATAAACTCAAATACAAATCTACAATACTATACAACAAATACAAGAAAAAATACCAATATTACCAAAATCAAAATAAGTCTCTTTTATTTAATAACATATTCATTAAATCTGTATTTTGCCCTTTTTTATTAATATCCATTTTGACACGACATGTAATTAGTTTGTACCACAAGATAGCATTAATTGGCATAGAGCCTTGTTTCTTGAAGAGTTCCTGTATATCTTTAGTAGCACTTTCTTTATTTATTAATTTTATAACCGAATTTTGAATATTCTGAATTTTTCTAATATTAGTTTTGCAAGTTAGACCCCAGCTAGTTATTCCATACCTTATTACCGATTCCGCTAAAGATAGATATATAGTTTTCATAGTCTGTATCGGAACATAGTATTTAATCTTGTGCATACATCCCAATACAGTTCTCAACCTCTTACATACCTTATTTACCTGAATATCCCATTTGAAAAATGTATCTATGGTAATACCAAGATATACGTATTCATTAACTAATTCAATTTTTTCACAATTACACGATGCATTAATTCATGTGCAATAATTAATTAATGCATGTGAATAAAAATATTTCAGTGGTGTTTACAAAGTTGTTTTTATTTAATTTAATTATTGAATATGTCACCACAAAGTTATAAAGTGTTTACCCAAGATATAGTTTTTAGTTTAAAAAAGGTCCCTTACGTACTAGAAAAAATTCTTTTGTGTTCATTTTTGCATCGTAACACACGTATTTTTTTGCGCACACTTTTTTGAATTCGGTCTAGCTATAGTAACAACGGAACATGGAACCAAGGTATGCGAATTGTTCCACTGCTTCATTTTTGTTTTGTTTTTAGGTCGTAAAAATATTATCAAAAAACCATGGACAGTGAAAGTCTCAAAAAGCCGTGTAAATCGCGGGACAGATGTAAATTTGATTTCGCAAGCGGCAGATTTCCGAGTGAATTTTTAATTAAATTTCAAATATTTTCAGTTCAGTTTATTTTCGCGTTGTGTGATCTTGTATTTGAAGTACCCATTCGTATTTATTTTTCCCGCTTCTATTTGTAGACGAGAATTGAATTATTACGTAGAGACAGATTTCAATCGCTCGTAGTTTGCCAGGCGTCCGGCAGGTGGACGCTAGCGCATGTGCGGCGAACTGTCAAACTGTGGCAGAAATGCGCGCTCGCAATGTCTGACGCTGATTTTGCGTCGCGGCATTGTAAATATAGTAATATCCGTTGACATTATATTGTCTCGCGTGCAAAATGTGCATGAGAACAAAGAAATACAATTGCTTGCGTTTTTCTTCATTGGAGGAGGACACGTTGATAGATTTAGTGCAGAAATATCCAGCTCTGCACTGCGTAACGGATCGAACGTACAGGAAACTAGAAGTTAAAGAAAATATATGGAAAATGGTCGCGGAAGAAGTGGGTCGAAGCGGTGAGTGTCTCAGATTATTTTATTAATACTATTGTTATTAGGAAGAGTGGGGAGAGAGAGAGTAGAACGCCGCATACTGATGTCTTTAGGTATAATAACTCAAACGCGATACCTACAAACTTAATTTTTTTTATCTGTGTGGCGGGTACAGAATATTATTACCGAATAAAAAAAATATATATTGTATAAACGGGATTAGCTTTGAGTTGATCATCTCATTCTTCTTTTATATGGAGCCAACGTTAGTGCAAATGAGAGAGGAATATTTTTTTTAGTCGTATCAAACTCAAAATCATAACTTTGAAATAATTAATTTAATGCTTTATTTACATTTTATCGTGTAATAGTTATTGAAAAAATGTAATAAACATTCTTTAATGCAGTGAACCGTATTTTCATATTTATCAACATCTTAGCGTTTATTACCACCACTATAATTTCGCTGTGTTTACTTTTCAATTAAAGTTCATAAAGAAAATTAAACTATTTGACAGTTGTTTATTTTTCCGAAGATTCCGTGTCAGTGAGCTGCTCTAGCGGATTTCTATGGAACTAATCAGCGAACTGAAGTTTCTGTGCAGTACGCGGGAAAATTAATATTTTATCGACTTTAATATTTTCAGTCTTCACATTTTCGGATAATGCTTGCTTTTTGGGGGAAATTTTAGACAAGATGGAAGAATACATAATATTACCATCCACTTAATTTCGTGTGGGACATCATAATGAATCTTTCCACATATAGACAAACGGATACGTTTTTTAATGAATTATTTTATTTGTTAATATAGTTTGTAACAGATATGTGTAACTATAAATTATAGTATAATTGATTCTCAGCCATAATATTGTACAAATTTACCCCGACTTTATTTTAATACTATTATTATTCATTTTTCGCTTCGCACTTTATATTTGTTCTTTTATATTAGGGGTACCGAAAAAAAATCCATTTTTTTAACATCAAAGCCTTCATTTTATTTTTTTCGTATTATTTTACACATTATAAAATATAATCCCATCGTTTTCTAGAACTGTTTGCCATCTTTCAAGCAATTTTTCAATTCCCGCTTTATAAAAATTTGGTGGTTTCGAATTAAAATATGAAATTAAATGATTTTAGACTTAGTTCAGATTTTGAATGTGAATGTTTCATCAATTTAAAAGATAAAAATCAGAAAGAGCGAGGTCTGGCGAATATGGAGGATACCTCATGACTGCAAAATTTTAATTGTGTTTTTTTTCACGGGTCATCTTTGCACGATAGAATCACTCCTTTTCGGTTTATCAAATTGGGACGTTTTACTTTTATATTACGTTAAAGAACACATTTTTATTGTGACGTTGCAATTTCAGAACAAATTTCTGTGAATTTTTCAAAACAAAATTTATTAATCAATTAGAAAGTACATACGGAAAAATAAAATCAACGAAAAAATATTTGGCGGCTACCGGGATTTGAACCGCGGATCTCCTACCTATCCGGGAAAAGTACGTTAACCAATCACGCTACAGTGGTCTCGTAAATTTTCCGTCAATATATCGACCTTATATGTAAGACTTTGATTAATACATATTATCCATTTGTTAACGCGTTAGTCACAAATTACTTTGTGAATGATCGTTTTTTGAAAATAAACATCAACATAGTACCTACATAGCCACCGGTGCCCGATGAAAAATACTGAAGAATTCTGAAAATAGCCCGAATAATACAGTTAATCCAGGTAACGTAGTTTGCGAAGTTGTTTACCACTGGTGAGAGCATATAAAAATAGGCACTTGTAACGTTCGTGATTAAAACATATACCTATCGCACATGAATAATGCAGTAAGTCAAAATAAGTAAAAGGTTAATGTGAAGAATACGCCCTCATTCCGATTTTTTCAAGGCCAAGTATTTTCGACACAGTCGAGTGCCCTGATTTCGAAAATTAAATCAAAATGATTTGGTCGCAAGTATTAAAAAAGTTACGACACTCTGAAGATTAAATTTTTAACATTAAAGATTAAAATTTATACTATTAATATTTATAATATTTAAAGCATTAACTTTGTGGTTAGACATTATAACAGTGTTAGTTAAATTAGCATAAATCACTACCAGATTTTATATCTACCGGTTTCGAGACGTACCCGTCTCTTCGTCAGGACCACCACTACACTACTATGTTCACAACACTATACAACCATAGTATTGTTAACCTTTCACTTTCACAATACTATGGTTGTGGTGTATGGTGTTGTGAACATAGTAGTGTAGTGTTGGTCCTGAAGATGAGACAGGTACGTCTCGAAACCGGTAGACCTAAAATCTAGTAGTGGTGTATACTAATTTAACCTACATTCTGTTATTTAAAATTTTCACCATATGTTTTGACATTTGAATCTCTTAATATCACACGAGAAAAACTTTGTGAAATAACTTGGATTTTAAAAAAAGGTATATAAGTGTCATCAAATATAATAGTTTCGTTGTCTGTCCATCCGTAACTTCGTGTAACGTCCGTAATTTCGTTCGAATTCACGGCTAAAAAAAACTAATTAAACGGCTTGAGACGGGGCTTGAACCCCGGGCCAGCAAATCCAAACAGGCATCTCTACGTATGTTGCTAGTGTAGATAAAAGATACTATAAATGTATACTAGGGCTTAGCAAAGACGCGAACCAATGTACCGTGATTTTTCACGGATAACAACTAATCATGTCATTCGCAAGCAAGAGCCGCAGGTACAGTTGAAGAACATGGCGTTTGAGAATTTTTGGGGGTTCAGAGGTATATTCGAGCAACTGATTTTAAGTCACCTCCCGTCATGTGACGGAAAAGCTCCAAAGGCGTAGAATGTTTGTCTCAAAAAAAACGAGTACAAGTTATACATGAATACGATTACAAAGACAATGATAGATAGTCGAAGGGCGATAGCCTCCGGCCGTCCGCCGGAGGTCGATGAAAGACTGACATGCCCGTCTAGGGCGTAGGCGGCCTTATATATGATTTACGAACAAAAGAGTTTCCTGAAGTGCGGCTGTGTGTGTGTGGAGAAATCATCGGAAATGCTGACGGCACGATGAACTGTAGGCCGCTCGTGTGTCTTGCTCGTGCCTCGATCTGCTTACGTGGCATTCTTGCCACTGCGTGTGTGTGTGGCTAAGATTGGTGATTTATGTGTTGGGGTATGAATTCCACAAATTTATTGTAAACTTTTCGACAACTTGTTTAATGTATAGATTAAATTTAACGTTAAAAAATCGAATACGAATGAATGTATGCAAAAAAAGCGTATGAATCGTGTTTTTAATTTATTTGTTTTTTTATTTACTTGAAGTTTAACTCTAGACTCTTGTCAATTTCAGTTAGAGATTGCAAAATACGCTGGAAAAGCATCAAGGATTATTTCCAGAGAAAAAAGAAATCGAGCGCTGCTGGATTACACGGTGGAGACGACGAAAAGTTCCAAAGGCTGCATTTCCTGGAAGAGTTTTATCCCGACGGGAAGTATGTCTTCAATTTCGAGTCCTGCATTGACCTTTAAAATATTTATTTTATTTTAAATTTATATATATAAATTGAAATGTATCCTGAATGTTTTACAATCGGCAACCTCAAAGCGCTCGAATGAAATTTTCTACTACGAAAAAAAGAACTAACCATCATTATTAATTTTAATTAAACAACTTTGTGTTAACCACTTAAGGGGGGGGTAAGGTTAATTCGTACAAAAAAAGGCATGTTTTTGTGAATTTTTTGTGACGACACAGTTAAAATCTCTTTATTAAAACCAATGTTACCTTAAAGTATGACATTTGAAGAATATTGTGTAAAATATTCAAGAAGAAATATAAAAAAATACGGCAATGGCAGCAATTATTCGGACGTGTCTCGGAAAAAAGTAGAATTGCGGTGTCCATCATAACTTGGTGCTAGATCATCTGAAATCAAAAAATCAATGTTCATTCATTAGATAATAGGTTTTCCCAGTTACCTGGGAGGGTTTTTTGAAATTTCAATGTTTCAATTTTTTGGAACACTTTGAAGGGAAAAACGCGATTTTTTGCGAAAAATATCGACTAATTTGTTATTAAAAAATAAAAATTAATAACAAATTTGAAAAAACTCGACAGCGTTACCTCGTAAATTATGTACAGAAATAGTGTTCAAAATTTCAAAAGGATCGGTGCAGTAGTTTTGAAGTTATGATGGACACCGACTTTGAAAACGTGAGATGTGGGGAAAACGCTTTAAAGTTTTGCACACTGTAAAATTCAAAATAACACTTATTTTATACTTACACATAATCATCGATGCCATGTTCACACAGCAAAGAGCTTTCATCATCAGCATTTTTTTGTCCTTGTCTACGCAAAACTCTTCCAATACAATAGCACGTCCGGTAGTCCTCAGGTGAGCGCGTCTCTTAGCTGCCCGAGCAGGTATAAAAAATCAGTCTGAGTATCGCTCAAATGTTCATAATTTCGTCAATTTTGCTCCGATTGACTTGAAATTTTGAGACAATATTCTTGCGATGTTATACATTCATTTAAAAAATAAAAAATAAAATGCAAATAAAAAGTTAAAAACCTTCCCCCCCCCCCTAACTAATAACTCTACCACTCTACTGATTTCGGTACCACCGTATCTTCATCTAAACGACAAGTTGACAAGACAAAAATCATACAAACAAAACCGCAACCTTATACCCAGATTAATGAGGGAGTCCATTGAAATATACAAACATCCCAATTTCAATAGAGATGACAGTAAAAAACTATCAAGTATGTGGCGCCCTGTCCTTACGACATTGATTCAACCCTTGAGAGACGTCGCGGTAAAGTCCGCCCACGTAACTATTACGCATTGCACACTGGCGACCTCTATTGTAGAAGAAGTGAACACTCCACAATAAAGTGCATATAATTTACGTCCTCAAAAGCAGTAATCGGTCCGCCCTCCACCTCCGCGGGTAAAGATCGTTCTCCTGATGACGTTGAATAAGAGTTTAGAGAAATGTCGAGAATCGGAAAAACATACGGTTCGTATAAAATATCCGCAACCAGTTACAGTTAAATACCTATATATAAAATTTTAGAAAAAGGCCACACGTTTAATAAGGAAAATGGTATCTAGATTCTACACGTTAATAATAGGGGCCTTAGATTAGATAACTTAGAAATACTAGAAATAAAAAAATGCCTGAACACTAAGGCAAATATAATTAACAACCAGATACATTTTATGAATAGCCCGTTACTTGAAATATTCCCCGTTTCGGCGTCCACTTCTCAATTACCCCCACCATAGCTTCAGCCACGCCCCCGTTCAAAAATTGATTTATTTGCTAGAATAGATAATGGATAGTTGGTTTGCGTCCGTCCTGATGAAGATACGGTGGTATCGAAACCCGTAGACGTAGAATTACTAGTTAAGTGGTTAATACAAAGTTGTTTAATTAAAATGAATAACTTTAATCCTGTGTTACAATATTTTCGCTAATAATTATGTCCAACCACAAGGTTAACGCTATAAGCATCGAAAAAACTATATCATATTCACTTACCATTGCCCGGGCTTCATAGACTTGGCAATGAGAATAATAAATTTGTAGATGTTACATTCAAGTGAAATTTGCTATCGATTTAGAAATGTTGATAGTTTTGTGGAAACAAGTTAATTTTTCTAATTCTTAATTCTTACTAAATATTATTTATTATTACAGTTATTTATTTTACCTGAAGATAGCTGTATTTACTACAAATTCCATAAAATTTATTTTTCAATATTGTAATTCTTTATTAATAATGATTCTTTAGGGTAATTTTTTTAGAAGTAAAAGACTATAAAATTAAACAAACACATAGAAATCGTGATAATTGCGATGGTATTGGCTTTATTAATAATATTTTTTATACCTTTAGTATTGATGTTTAAATGTAGAGTATTTTAAATTGGCAACAGTTTTTCTAGCGACAGCCAATTTGATAGTTCACAGCTGATTTGTGCTCAGTTTGGTTTGCCATTTCTCACGAATAAACTTACTCAAATTTAACTCAAGGTGTGTGTAAATAATTATGTTGCATCACAAAATAACTGCCATATCAATTGATAAATATATTTCTACACTCACTTTTACAGAACCCAAATAAATGTGTCAGCACGGGATTCACCGGCGTTTGTTCCCAACGATGTGATGGTCGAAGAATGCCACGAAGAGCAGTGCATAGACGTAGACTCTGACGAGTCAGAAACAGACGATGATGACGGCCTTCACGCGATGAGATTGGAAGAAGAAAGAAAGACAGCAGTGATGCTGAGAAGAATGAGAAGCAGAGAAAAAAAAACGATTTCGAGAAGAGGCAAAACAGTCGCGCCTAGGTCGCGAGAGAGGCGCCTCGGAGAGGATGGCGTAAAAACAGCAGTTAAGTGCGCAGAAGACGAGACCGACTTGTTCTTCAAGGCCATGTGCGCGACCGCCAAGAACTTTCCTCCCCACTTCCTCCGCGAGTCCAAGAAGAAGATCTTCGACGTCATGTTCGATCTGGAGACGCGGGCGGCCTGCGAGCCAGCTGATCCTTCGTACGTTCAGCGGCCTCTCCAAACCCTGGCTATACCTCCGTCCTGTGCATCATCATCCATCAGTGACCCCAGCGCGACCCCGTCAATGTCAAATGAGGGCAACGAGATCCAAGAAGCCACAAACGCAGAAATGCTGTCACTGTTGCAGAACGGATTGTTGAAGATCTAATTATGTACCGTTATTAAGTATGTTCGATGGAAGAGGCTGAGAAAGATATCGAAAGGAGAGTGACTGCGGGGAATGGGGTGAACGGTGCTTTGAACGCAATAGTTTCTAATAGAAATATGTGTACCGAGGCAAAACTAGCGGTACATAATGGAACTCTGGTACCAACACTGATGTACGGAAGCGAAGCCTGGAGCTGGCAGAAGAGGAACGAAAGTAGATTGAATGCAGTGGAGATGAGATCCCCCAGACGTATGTGTGGCAAATCAATCTATGATAGAGTAGAGAATGCAGATATTAGGAATGAATGTAAAGCTGATCTTAGCATAATTAATAGAATTAATTAATTTGATAACGAATTTTATTATTTTCTAGAAACTTCCAAACATATTTTTTCATAATTTTTTTTTTTTATTATTATTAGAGACACTAACAGGATAATAGGTACATGACACTCAGATAATAAACATTATAGTGAAGACTATGCCCATTATCCCAATTACAAGTGTCTTCGGCACGCTCTAGTAACATGTATTTTTGTAATTAATTTATTTCACATGTACATTTATGTATATTATATATTTGTGTTTGAGTGTAGTGCGATTAGTATTTAATGGATCTATAGGTTCATGTCGTCGTTTAGAAAATGGGTAGAAAATGTTCTACATGTTTGAATTTTTGCCTGTGTATGTGCCTGTGTATGTCAAATATTTTGCGTTCAGTTCTTCCGAACAAGCCGACATTTTATCATGTTACGAGTTTTGATTTTTAATTATGTAAACCGAAAATATTAACGGAAACTAGTGCGAAAAAATATATACAGCAGTGAAAATTCAAGCAGTGATTCCGATACGCCATTATTTATTCAATTTATTTAATATTCACGGAAGACAAAGAAAACATTAATATAATTAATTATGATTAACATAAACATTAATAGTATTAATTTTAAAGTACCTAACCGTAGGACCCGCCAAAACATGCTGTTTTATTGTGACAATTTGGACACAAACTATCGTTCAAATTCTAGCATACCTCGGATGCACAAACTTGGCATTGAACTACCTACATATGTCGACATTTTAAATCTATCTCTCTCAAAATTTAAAAAATCATTATATGATCATTTCTTTTCAAAATATTAAATTTTTATATAATGTCTTAAATTTTTTTATATATACCTGGCTATTCAAATTTAATATTGCTATATTATCGGTGAGTAAAAATTCCTGAGATCACTACTTTACACTTTTTTGCATATATACTTTTTTAACATATATGTATAACCTCATTATGTTTAAACTATGTATATATACTTTTTTACATTTATACCCTTTATTTTTCTTTTACATTTAATCGTTTGTTGTATTTTAATTATGTATAAACCTGCTACTTAACACTTTTTTGCATATATACTTTTTTTACATATATGTCTAACCTCATTATGTTTAAACTATGTATATATATACTTTTTTACATTTATACCCTTTATTTTTCTTTTACATTTAATCGTTTGTTGTATTTTAATTATGTATAAACCTGTTGTAAAAGGCTATTAAGCCGTGTAATTAATAAAATAAAATAAAATAAATAAATAAATAAATAAAATAAATAATATAGATGGCCAATTACAGGTCTCCACATTTAGCATGTCTGGTTTTTGTTTACGGGTTTGATTGAATGTTTATGTTGTTGTGCTGGCTTAGTGTAAAATAAAAATATGTGTGCTGTTACAATGCAAAAATGAACACAATATAAGTATTTCTAGTAAGTAAGTAACCTTTTTTTAAACTAATAAATATTACAGGGTTATTTGGAAAACATTAATAACCTCGCAGGGATATGTTCCATTGATTATAAGTCGAAAAGTTCAAGCTATTATAACCTAATTATGAATAGTTAAGGAGATGTGCGACGTCAAAGTTTGCATTTTTTTTTTCAACATTTCCGACTTATTTTTTGTAAAACGTTGGACTATCATTACAGTAATTCATATCGATTACGAAAAATTCATTCGTTTCAATACAAGTAAAAAAAAATGATAAAAACCCTGAAAAAATTCCAATTGGAATTTGAACTTTTTTATTTTTTTATTTGACTTGCATTAAAAAAAAATTTTCATATTCTATATAAGTTACTGTAATGATAGTCCAACATTTTACAAAAAATAAGTCAGAAATATTGGAAAAAAAAATGCAAACTTTGATGTCGCATATCTCCACAACTATTGATATTAGGTCATGATAGCTCGAATATTTTCGACTCATAATCAAGGCAGGAATATATCCCTGCGAGGTTATTAATGTTTTCCAAATAACACTGTACATTTATTTGGAATATCATATTGAGGCTTGCAATACGGGTTTGCCAGGCCACTTTCCTCCCGCTCTCTTCATACCGGACAACACTAGGGAATGGTCTTTCGAATGCGGTAGACCTGTAAGGGTAAAGATGTACTTTTAACATCGCAATCTGTATTCTGGGGTACGTTGGGTTGGGTTAGGTTAGGTTAGGTTAAATGAAACAATTGACTGACTTCTTGTTCGGCCGCTTCGTGGTGGTCCGAGTGGAGGGGGCTGAGGCCGAGGCTGTCGTAGTTGTGGAAGTTGAGCGTCAGCGCGGTGGCCAGAGGATCGTACTCCGACTCTCCGATGCCGCTCTCCTCCGCAGAGACCGCGGGATATTCTGAAGACATTCACAATGCCAATCAGACAAAGCGTTCATTTCAATCGTCGGTCAAAAGGGCACCCCACAAAACAAAACTGAAAAGTAAAAAACAACGAGAAACAAACTTTTAAAAATCCCTTTGTATCGCGGCGGAGACAGACCTGCTCGGACTCTAGTCCCTCGAGCGTCCCAAACGGACCAATCGCGCTCGAGGGATGTCGCCTATAAAGTGCCGAACCGTTCTCTCATCGACCGGCGCCCGCGATACCACGCTCAAACTCCAACATGTAAAGTTCTGTGACTTCAATAAACCAACGAGTTGATTGTGAGTACTTCTTTCTAATTATCTTGTATTACGTCCCGCTCAGCTGTCATACAACTTCACGCAACACGCATTTCGCACGCACGCCTTCAGCGTTCGTTCAGCATGCGTCAGACTGATGTGCATTTCAGCAGAGGTGCACAGTCACCCTGATTCGAATACGCGCATATTAACGTCTAAAACAAAACCATTAATTTTTTTGTGGAAAAATCTTGCAAGTAAAAATAAACACACTTCTCGTCATCCAATCGAGCTGAAATTTTACACATCGACTTGATGTCAATGATAATCCATTCTTACTTGCATTTGACGTCACGCATACGCACACTCGCATAAAAAATGCATATTCATCTCAGATGTTCGGGCAGGTACCTACTTTCTGATACTATTCTAAATTATTTAAATCGTGGACACTTTGGAATTCATCTCTTTATTTGAAATTTGTACAAAATCAAAGCTGGTTGTTGCAATGTAAAATAATTTATTTAATAATAATTAATTAATTAATTAACTAAGCGTCGCTTAGGTGGTTTGGGCTGAGCGAATGAATGGGGTAAGAAGTATATATGACGCGAGTGTTGACGGTGCCAGAAAGAGAGGGCGACCGCGAAGAAAGTGGCACGACCAGATTAACCAGATACTGGAAGATGGTCCCGTTAGAAGCCTCAACAACCGTCGAGCTTGCATGCGAAGATGTACGAATGTGGATGAGGCGAGAGTTGTATGTCAGGAGAAACGGCGTAATGGTAGGTAAGTAATTGAGTAATAATTATTGTTATTTTATAAAGGGTTTATAATGAAAACTTTATTTTTATGGGTTAATTTTTTAACCTAACCTAATCTATAGTGAAATAAAAGTGTTGAAAATTGTATGAAACAATCCATGAAAAAGTCTATGTATAACAATCGAACACGGCTAAATCCAAGACAATGGTCCCATTGCATATTCAACGAAAATGAGTATTTCACTATATTATTGAATGTGCTTATAACAAAATGAAAGATAATTTACGTTTAAATAGTAAGTATTAAATAAGATATTACACTTTAAAGTTTCGAAAAATGCACTGCATATTTTGACATTTCATAGGCAATATATGAGGTTAGGTTAGGTTATTAGGTTTGGTTTGGTTAGGTTATTAGGTTTGGTTAGGTTAGGTTATTAGGTTTGGTTTGTTTAGGTTTTTAGGTTTGGTTAGGTTAGGTTATTAGGTTTGGTTTGTTTAATTTAGATTACGATTATTTTAGTTAGATTAAATTAACAGGACGTTAAATTATATAGTGAAATACTTATTTTCATTGTATGAACAACGGGACCATCATCTTGGATTATTTCATCGAACACATTAAAGAAAAATCTCGGTTGAAAGATGAACAAGAGGGGGTTTGGAAGTTTTTTCTTTCCTTGTCAACTTATTTTAAAATAATTTAAAAAAATAAACCGCAGTACATGTATCTAAAATAACTAAGGTAAGTTAAACTTATTTTTAATACATTCTAAAGGAACTAGGGATGGGTCGTCGACGTATTTACCGTCGACGAAACGATACCGTCCACGTCCATCCATCGACGAGACGATCAACTAGTTGAATTCGTCAACTAGTTGACGCGTCAACTTCGTTACGCGGACGTCGCGGACGTTCTATGTAAACATCGGGACGATGGTCAACTGTCTACGGTTCGACGCGACGCTTCTCGACGGCTCAATCGTTGGCTATTTTTATGACGTTAATTTTTTAAATTTAAAGAAGTTCGAAGGAATATAGTTTCGGGGAAAGTAAAACCGCTACTTGTGCTTATATGTAAAAAGAAATATTTTATTATTTATTTGTTTACGCACATTACAGGCTTTTACATATTGTTTTATATACTTCTTTCTATATATAAAAAAGAAAGAAGTAGGTATACACAACAATATCAGGTGTAAGCAGTAAAATATTAGTTCAATAAAAAATAAAATAATTAAACAGAATTGTTTTATTTTATACAGCGTAAAATTGGGAATTCACCGAATCGTCGCACGTGACATCACAAAAAATCGAGTAAAAAATAATAGATAATAGCTTATTAAGCCTATCTCGCCCTACGCATGTATTCAAATCTCTAGTCATAGTTCGTGTACACAGATCTGCACTCTATGTTAGTGTACTTTAGAGTTGAAATGTGTTAATCTCGAATCGTCCACCGACCACGGCGTCCGCTGTCCACCGTCTACGAATTCAACTAGTCCATGCGATAAACGTAAACGGTCGACGCGTCGATGCAACGTCAACGGTTGATTTCAACTAGTCCGTCCATTCAACGCCCATCCCTAAAAGGAACACATTATGAGAACATAAATTGAATGCACTCATTAGCTGAAAAAGGTACTCACCATTTGGCCCGGCAGCACCCTGAATATTTGCAGATTGGAGTAATCTAAAAGCAGGACAAGAATTTATATAGAAGAACAGGTTGAACCGGTTTTGAAACATTCCAAAATTTCTTAGTGGTTTTCCATAAAATTTATTTTTTAATTTTACCTAAATTTATTTTCTTCACTTCCTTGTTTCGCCAGAGTTATTAATAATATTCAGATTTCATTCTATATCCATAAAATAATTAAACATTAAACGAATTGACGCGTATTAAAATTAAAATTATATAATTATTATACAATTATACGCCAAGGCAGCATTATCCAAAAAATATATATTTTGAATGAGGTCACCCAGGATTACTAATTAAGAATGTACTGAATTCTAGATTTGATGTATCTATGCCTTCCAAAATTATGTTTCCCATAAACTATATAATATATCCGCCAGCTCGACGTGCCGTGCACGTGCGAATACATGCAGCATTGTCCACTATTTGGGGCAAACACAGCAATATCCATATTTAAACATTTATTTAAACACCTTTTTTTTTTTGTATACCTTTTTGGGATATTGCTGCTTTTGCTTTTTTTTTTTTTTTTTAATTTTGCGCTTCAACAGGCCAAGAAGCCCAATTACAGAAGCGAAACATATTACAAAACACCCAGGCTTGAGCAATTCACAAAGATTAATTGTGATCTCACCGGGAATCGAACCCTTATACCCCATATACGAACTTTTATACCCCCCAATGCGAAAAACCACACGATCGGCCCGATTCTGAAAATAACAATGTCTGGATCTTTAAGATCTTTATCCCAACACTTAATAGACGATAATAAAAATTAAACATGTCCAGAGCGGATTTTGTAATTCTACGGCTCAAGTACACTGTATTGAAAGATGATATATGAAAGATTGTTTCTTACAAACGTATTAATTTCTTCATCCACAGCGTCCAGATGAAATATCATGGCTAAACTTGTCGAAACCGCGTTCGGCGTTGCCGCGTATTCAAATCTCCCCATCCTGACATTTGACAGATATGTCTGGATCTTTAAGATCTTTATCCCAACACTTAATAGACGATAATAAAAATTAAAAATAAACGAGACATAGCTTTACGTCGGTGTTTGTTTCTGTAAGTTTCTACATGAGATAGATATAGAGGGAGGGAGAAAGATGTAAATTGTTATCTGTCAAAAATCAAGATGTGAAAATTTGAATACGCGGTAACGCCGAACACGGTCATGACAAGTTTAGCCATGATATTTCATCTGGACGCTGTGGATGAAGAAATTAATACGTGTGTAATAAACAATATTTCTTATACCATATTTTAATACAGTGTATTTGGACCGTATAATTACAAAATCCGCTCCGGACTTTTTAAATTTTTATTATCGTCTATTAAGTGTTGGGATAAAGATCTTAAAGATCCAAACATTGTTATTTTCAGAATACGGATGTATGTGTGTGTAATTATTTGTTTGAATACTTACTCTTGTTGCAGTGCGCTATTTTCTTGGGAGATATGCTGAGCAGCTGTCTCCATGTAGTCATTGTCGTTTGTCACTGAGGAGAAAAACAAAATAGATTAATTAGTTGTATGGTGCACAGAATCTGTGAAAAGGGGGCGAATACTAACCTGTACAAACCGAACGGTTTCAGTCTATATTGATAATATTATATAACTAGCTGTAACCCGTCAAAAATGTCAAAAATAATAAGTATTTATAAAAAAAAATCGTAAAAAAAAATTAGTATAAAGTAGTTACGGATTACAAGAAGTTACGGGGACAAACGGACGGACAGGCAGACAACGAAATTATTATAATTGGGATATACCGGTAATATTTTTTTATTTTTTTTATTTTATTTAATATTAGAAGTACATTTAAATCATAATACATTTGTCTATTACAATCTACTTAGATACATTTGATTTTATTGCTTTGCCTCTCCAAAAATGAGACTTGCTCATGTGCTTGGTGAGGGGCTTACACTTTATTAGTTTCTTTTGGATTTGGCTTATTTGTTCCTTAGCTATATATCTTGTTATGCATTGTCAAATTGTATCGATCTAAAGTGTTGGTTTATTTTTTTCTTTAATTGTTGTAAGTCGTCGATTTTCTTAATATCTGTAGGTAGGTTATTTAAGTTTTTTATGCCCAAGTATATGTAGTTTTGTTGACACAGTTTGGTATTATATTTTGGGATTTTAAAATTATTTTTGAATCTTAATGATGTGTTTTTTTCAAATTTAGCAGTTATGTTTTCTTTAATTAGTTGTATAATTGACGTTTTTTTGTAAACATTCTCTAATTTTGGAACTTGGAATTCAGAGAAAAGTAATTGTGTAGAGAAGGTTTTTCTTTTTTTTAATATTACTTTTATAATTGATCTTTGGATTACTTTCACTGTGTTTATGATGTTATTATACGCCCCTCCCCATCCAATGATTCCATATTGGAGTAGTGCATGGACAGAAGCGTAATAAACCATTTTTAAATTATCTATAATATAATCATTTGTCTGGTAAGTACATCATTCTCTTAAACTAGAGTATTTATACAATTTATTGTTGTACGGGGGTGTAACAGAGCAAGTTCACATTAATTTACAGATAGATTTCTACTATAATTGCGAGTCGTCAACGTTCCAGCAACCACGACACAATATAAATAGTTATGGAGATATGCGACATCAAAGTTTGCATTTTTTTCAATATTTCTGACTTATTTTTTGTAAAACGTTGGACTATCACTACAGTAACTTATATGGATTACGAAAAATTCATTCGTTTCAATACAAGTTAAATAAAATGATAAAAACCCTGAAAATTTTCCAATTGGAATTCGAAAGTTTTTATTATTTTATTTGACTTGTATTAAAGGAAATTAATTTTTCTTATTCGATACAAGTTAGTGTAATGATAGTCTAACGTTTTACAAAAAATAAGTCAGAAATATTGAAAAAAATGCAAACTTTGATATTAAATCACTCCATAACTATTGATCATGATTGCTTGAACATTTTCGACTCGTAATCAAGGCAGGAAATCCCCTGTAAAGTATTGTGGATTAGCTTTGTTATACCCTGCTTAATGCTTATATAGTAGTGAATATTTAATTAATCTTTATTAATTTTGAAAAGTTGTCGATAATGTGATTCAAATATCAGATCAGAACATTTCGTGAAGATGGCTTGTGTTGGGCTAAATCCAGTACCGCCAACAAAATGAACAGTAAAAAAAACCACAAGTGTTTTAACTCTTAAAAGACTGTGCTAAAAAAAACTTTGGGGACGGTGGAGTAACACAGCGTTACCTGATTAAAAATCGGCTTGGTTTTTAATATGTGATAAAATATACATATACACAACATATATACAATACAGATAAGACTTTTTAAAGGTCCCTTTATATAATTGTGTAAGATAAATATACATATTTGCATTATTTTAGTAAATTATTATAAAATCATGGCAAATCGTATTTGCGTGTGCTCCCGCCGACGTTTCAATAGCAACTGAATACAACGACACGGTCGCCTGCTCGCTTCAGTCATGCACTCCATCTTTGTCTAGCACGTGTTACCCGATTCTATCGTACTCTTTATATATTGTTTTTGGTTTCGCCGAAACCCAAGCAACCGCCATCTTTGTCCTACATGAAATGTATGGTATTGTCGTGCTCTTTCTTGCTCGATTTAACTGCGATGCACAATATACTGCTCCCTCTTACACACTGGCCGAAAATACGAGAGTAATGAATAAATATTTTTTAATTAAAAAATCCGCACATTCCTAACAGTTTAATTTAGTAATTTTGGTGTGAAAATGTCTATTCGGTGATTACAAAAAATGTGACGTTTTAGTTTTCGTAAATAAGGTAGATATTTTGTATGACAGGTAGATCTACGTTACATCACCGACACACAGGAGTTAATTAAATCGATAGCAAATACGTGAAGTTGAATAAATTATATTGAAAGTATCTTACATTCACAGTGGCTAGATGTCAGGTCATGATTTTGGTTGGAGCCGATTCCCGAATATCCGTCGCCAGCCTGACCAGAAATGTCGGGTATGTTCAGATAGTCGTTCAGAATACTGAAAAATAAAATAAAACACATTTTGTAATTATTTTACTACGGCACACTTGTTTTAATAAATGAAGGCGTCCCTATAAAAAAGGGTATATATAGTAAGTACCTACATCAGGTCAAAAAGTAATTTTATTATTTTAAAATTATCTATATAACAGTATGCACCATGTGCGGTATTTATTTTCTATGATTTCAACTCAATCTTGCCGAAATTCTACCTCAAAAGTTACAAAGCTAACGTGTAAAAAATTCCTCTATATTCATTCCTCTCTTAAAACTTTACACCTTTACATATTACTATAGATATACACTACATGCGTCTTAGCTAAGACGCGAACCACTAATTTGCGTTCAAAGTTGGACAGGCTTTTTATTATGTATAATAAATATACGTAAATTATACTTAAATATGAGCTAAAAATTTCGGTATATTTTAGTGTAAAAACATGTGTTTAATACATGGGTACGACGTTATCAATCAGATTAAAATTAAACCAAATAAAATGAAATTTAAAACAAAACATAAACTCACGCATTATACGTCCTGGGCGACATATCCCCATCATTTTTCGTAATGCCGTAATAGCTGTCCAACTCTTGGACTCCGCTGTCGTTGTAGAAGTCATCTGCGTTACCGGCCGCGCTCTGTCTGGCAGAATAGTCGCAGACCTCCACGTATATGTTACTCTCATCATTGGCGCAGTCCACATTGAAGCCCATCCTCTCGAACGACTCCCTCCTAATCGGCAGCTGGTGCGTGGTGTCCATTATTTCTTGACCTCCTTTAGTGTCCTCCTGTTCCAGATGGTCGGGAGCGAAGGACTCCGAAAGACTCGATTCTTGGGAGGCATTCGAAGCGATCTGAACTTTCGTGTCGACCTCCTGGTGGTAGCCGCTGTCTGGGATTCGATACTGGTGGTCGTGGTCGCTGGAGGCAGCTGCGAAATCTTGGTAGCCGAATGGAGTGCTCGGCCGAGAGAATTGAGCTTCCATCGAGACGGCATCGTTGTCTTCCTGAAAAATAAGCGACGCGAAAGAGTGTTAAAATAATAAAAGGGTGCGACTGCGTGTGGATGTTTATTTCTCATAGCAGAGATGCTTCGGGAGCGAGTGAAGATCTACAGGGTGTTCCGTATCTCGACGTCAAGCCGAAATCGGATGATAGGCCAAGTCAGAAAAATATTAAAAAAATCTACACCCTGCGACGGTCTTTTCACTCCTGTTGCTACAAATCTATTTTTCTTCATTTTTTTTTTATTATTATGGAATCCTGAATAATGCTTCTGTAAATTTTTGTCCAAAATTCAAAGCCAACTGCTCCAGCTTGGAAGAAAATGCCACTTTTTGACCAAACCAAGTATTCAAAATCAATACTTTGCCAAGTTTTAACTGACTGTTTTTTATTTTTTTAAATATTTTTCTGATAACTATCATGACTTGGCCTATCACCCGATTTCGGCTTGATGTCGAGATACGGGACATCCTATATAAGTCAATAACAAAGAAAGCCTGTGGGTGCGCAGCGGAGGTCCCCCCCATCCGATGGTGAAGACCTGACAGTCTTTCTTCATGTGCGAGCTCGTAATATGTACTGAGGCAATTGCACAAGGTCTCTGACGAAGCATCAACTATGGTTACAGTATTGCGCACTCTCAGATATCCCGTTCTCACTCTATTAACCTTGTAGTTCAACCTGAACCGACAATATTCCAATAGCAATAACGCTGCATGGCCCACATACATGAATACATGGCGCAATTTTTTCGTCTACTGGACGCTAATTGCAACATCGCGAAACGTTGCATCTCATCATAGCAGAGGAGCTCCACAGGAATGGATAAGATGGCGGCCCTCGTAGGTCAGTGGGCACAGCATTGATTTCTCACACCGAGGGGTTCCGGGTTCGATTCCCGGTGAGGTCATTATCAATATATGTGATTTACTCCTCAAGTCTGGGTGTTTGTTGATGTATTAAGGGGTTACGTGTAGTCAGAGGCGCAAAAAAATAGACATTTTCAAAATTTTTTTTTGAACGGTTGTTTAATGTTTTGATTCAATACATAATACCAACGTTTTACACTATATTTTAAGTAACTATACCGAAAATTTCAAATAAAATTATTAATACTGGACCACGATAGAATCTCGTTTCTTGACCCCTGTTTTGCAAGTAGTGTCTCGCGGCGTCCATCAGTGCTTCTTAGTGGTTTATCTAAATCTAATGAAACAAAAAGAAATTAGTAGTTCAATAGTTAATCTTGTGCTTAATCGAAGCTTTTTTATTTTTTTTCAAATTTAGCAAAATGGCGGTCTTTGAAAGCTTAATTATGAATTTTGAGGAAAAAAATTACTCATTTATTATTTATATAAAAAAAAGTTTAAGTAAAAAAAATACTTCGATTAAGCACAAGTTTTTAAAACCTAAAATATGATGTTTTAATTTCATTTAAATCTGTCGAGTAGTTTTTAAAATATCGTGGACACCGTTTTTGAAAACGTTATTTTGAGAAAAACGCGTTTAAAGTTTTATGCATAAATAATTAATACAAATACAATTTAAAAAATTACTTACGTAGAGTCGTCTATTTCTGGTATATATAATACATCTTCTGCCGATGTGTAAGCCTCCAAGATGTCGATTTTTTTTTATCTACGCCTCATTTTGCCTTCTCGAGTGACCTGATTTGCACGTTGGTCAGCAATCTTTATGCGCTCTATATCGAGTTTTTCAGCATACCGGTATGCATTAGGTTCAAAATGTAATCCTATGCATTGGCAATCATTAATATCCCTGTGACGTCTCATTATAAATTTTTGAAAATGATTATAATACACATACAATACCTATCGACTGCTGGATTTCACTGCCACTGAAATACTAACACTAAATCAAATCTCAGTTATCCTAAAATGGGTCTTATGTCTAAAAGTAAAAGTATAAAAGAAATTTCGTACATTATTCTTATAATTAAACTGGAAAAACCGCGTTCTGTAGCAGTCGCCCCGTTTGTCAGCCCGGCCGGCTCTAGTACCGTCCGCGTATCAGTACGGGCGGCAGCGGAGGGCCCTACAGTTATCGTTGGATATCTTTAAAACTAATAACCGGATCGAGTTGATATTTTCACACAATATTTTTGAAACATTTTGCTTTAAGAAAATACCAAAAAAAAAAATTCGATTTTTTTAAAAATCCTGACTACACGTAACCTCTTAAGCTCCTGTAATTGAGCCTGTTTGCTTTTTGAAGCGTAAATTTTTTTAAAAAAGACGCGTCCATTTTTGTTTTAATTTTCCAATATTTTATATGTACCTGCCTCAAAAAGTGCCAAGAAAAAATAACAAAAAAATTATCTTGTAAGAAATTAGCCAGCTTCTACCAAAATTTAACAATTTATGTTTATTCAGTTGCAGTCTTACTGTTAGAGTGAACGGTCGTGCCCTGTGTATAATATTGTTGCAAAAACGAAATTCGGCGCAATCGTTTAACCACTTATGGACACGGCTATCGAAAATATAAAAACCGAAATAAAAAAAATAGTAACAGTAAAAAACTCCAAAGTGGAAACCAACTTAGAACAAAGTATTGTAATTTTAGAAGACCTGTGGAAAACAGAAAAAATAAACCATCAAGAACAAATTATCAAACTCCAAAAAAAAGCTATCGAAAATTATGAAAACTCACTCATTCAAGAAACTTGAAAAACTAATCGAAAAAAACGCGCATACACCATCCTACGCACAAATTCTCTCAACGAACAAAAATGAGACACCTCAAGAAGAGAAGTTCTCAATAATAGTATCATCAACAAAAAAAATCAACAAAAGCTGAAGAAATTACAAACAAAATCCAGAAAGACATCAAACTAAACCATTTAAAGATAGGAATTAACGGTTTGCGCAAAACGAATAAAGAACAAATTATCATATCACGTCCAAAAAACGAATACGCAAGTATACTAACTGAAGAGATAAAAAAAACCTCGAAGTCAATGGGATCCAAAAGATAAAACCTAAACTAATTATCAAAGGATTAAAGTCTAACTTATCAGACGAAGAATTAATCAACGGAATAATTATGCAGAACGAAGGTATCGAAGAACTCATGTCGAAAAACGAAGAAAATAAAATTAAATTCGTAACAGAAATAAAAAGAAAGAGCAAGATGAAAAAACATTGTGATTCTCCGAATCTAGACGAAGAATGTCTGTCATACAGAAACAACTCATGAAACCAATGAAAAACAACACAAATTCTCTAACCACATCGTGGAAACAAGTGGAAAAACACTACTAGCACTAGGAAAACGTAACACAAAATAGCAAAGAATAAAAATAGAAGACTGCGATCCACTAACACAGTGCTACCACTGCTGCAAATTCCTACATACAGCCTCCAGATGCTCGCGTCGAACCAGCCCTCACTGCGCGGGAGATCACACATACGCTAAGTGCCCCACTAGAAACAACACCCCAGTTTGTGCTAACTGCACAGAACAAAACAAAAGATATGGCCAACATAATAACGAACGCTTGTATTTACAGAAATAAAATGCTAAAAATCGCTAAGCACAGAATCGACTACGAATAAAAATTTCAGAATTCATATGCAACGAACTTGACAAAAAAAACTATATCGATGAAAAAATATTTAACAACTTCTTCTTCAAATGTAGCAAATTTATTTTGTGGTAACATAATTATAATTAATATAAATTAACTTTGTTTAAACCACTTATTTATTGAAAAAAATCAACATGTTTCAAAGCCAATGGCTTCTTCATCAGGAAAACAAAAATAATATTTAAAAATCGAAGTACAGATCAAAATATTAAAAAGTTATATATGGAAAATAATAATATAAAGTACCTAATTAATATGAAAATAAATTTAAAAGATAACTATTTGCAAAAAGGACCTGATTATTTATAATATTCAATTTACTATTTACACTCTTTCTTATTTCCAAATTTTCTAATTTATCAAATTGTGATTCTGTATAATTTGTATGTAAAATTTGTATGTAAAATTTGTAAACCCTTATTAATATCAAAAGAATGACCCGTAGCCAAAAGATGGTTAGAAAATTCAGAATAATTATTACTATTTAAACACCTTAAGTGTTCTTTAATTCTAATTTCAAAATTTCTACACGTTTTTCCTATATAAAAATAATCACAATCATTACAAATTAATTTATAAACACCCGATTTTTTTTAAAAATTATCCTTATCTTTATTATTTAATATGTATTTTTTTAATTTATTATTAGTATAAAAAGCTGGTTGAAAATTTTTAATAAATAAGTGGTTTAAACAAAGTTAATTTATATTAATTATAAATATTTAACAGCTTCAGTGAATACTGTCTCCATCAAAATAACATAAATCACTCCCCTATTATTCTTCGCATGAATATGAGGAGCATAGAAAAAAACATCAACGAGTTTATAATAACTATTATTAATAATGCTTCGAAAAAGCCGACATGCATCGTGATAACAGAAACACACTCTAACCGTGAAGTGAACTATCATGTACCTGGATACAAATACATCGCTACGACACATAAAATAAACAAAAACAGTGGCATTGCGATGTTCGTTCAAGACAATTGTGACATGTGCGAGGAAGAAATTAAAATAAATGGAACAAACTGCCTACACCTGCAAATCGAGTACCGTAACAAAAAATTAACATTATCTCCCTCTATAGAACACACTCCGCAAATGTTTGTTTGTTTATTGAAGAATTGCGGCAATTACTTTTAAATTTTAGAAGTGCAAATACAATAATACTAGGTGATATTAATTTAAATATCTCGCGCGATTATACATCGAATAATAAAGATAACTACCTCAACATGATGGCAGAATTAAATTATGTATCCTGTATAAACTCTCATACTAGAATTGCATGTGAATAAAGACCATCGTGTGGTGACCATATTTTTTCAAATATCAGGGATATAAATAACATTCAATCGGGAGTTATAAAAACGACAATTACCGTATTTCATGACCGTACTATATTATAATAAAATATTACCTCCGGCAGAAATTCAACAAATTGACAAAAATAAAAAAATAACCCTACTAAATTATGAAGCATTAAAAAATAAATTATCATCGGAATTGTGGTCGGACGTACTCCGAAACGATAAACGTTAATGAATGCTGTGAAATGTTCAAAAATAAGTTAACAAATTACATTAATAACTCGAAAAAATGTATCCCTTCTGGAAACTCTGCAAAATTTTGTAAACTCAAACATGGATAACACATGGACTAGTTATATCCATAAGACACAAAGAACGACTTTACAAAGAAATGAAAAAAAATCCTTTTGACAAAAAACTAGGTGAGCATTTCAAATCATTTAAAAATAAACTAGCTTATCTTATAAAAAACACCAAAGAAAAATATTACGAACTCAAACTAAATGATTCTGAAAATGATTGTAAAAAAGTTTGGAACATAATAAATGAAATATTGGAAAGTAATCAACAGAGTAAAAAAAAATGCATAAAAACAATAAAACATAATAATAATTTAATAAATTGTTTGGAAGGACCAATAATAGGAGCAAACGCATTCAACGATTACTTCGCAAATGTTGGTAGAAACTTAGCTGAAAAAATAACAGACACAAATAACCGCGCTGAAATAACTCCGAATGTAGACAATAAACTTGATTTTTTTGAACCAACTGACCGTCTGAAATCGAACAAATTTTTATATCTAAAATGCGAGGCGGCTCTGCTCCAGTCTTACCCTCTTACCGTCAAAACACTGAAAATTATAAAAAACCATATTTGTATACCAATCTCACATATTATAAATATAAGCTTCAAGACTGGAGTATTCCCGAATACGTACAAAAAAGCTATAATTACTCCAATATTCAAATCGGATAGCCCGGAAGACGTCTCTAACTATAGGCCCATCTCACTAATATCTAATATATCAAAAATTCTCGAAAAAATTGTAAAGAAAAGATTAACTTCATTTATAAAAAGAAATTCATTAATAAATAAGAATCAATTTGGATTCACGGAGGGAATTAGTACACAAGACGCTATCGCAAAAATTTCGACAATTATACAGAGTAATAAATGCCTAGGAATTTTTATTGACCTAAAGAAAGCATTTGATAGCATTTCTCACGAAAAACTTGTGGTAAAATTTAAAAAAACGGGATAGATCTCTTAGTTCTTAATTGGATTCAAAGCTACCTAACAGGTAGACCTCAAATAGTAAAATTAAATGATACCTTAAGCACGTCACTAACAAGTCATTTCGGAATCCCCCAAGGCACGGTCCTCGGGCCATTACTATTTATTTTATATGTATTTCAACAAAATATTAATGGTCAACTAATATCTTATGCAGACGATACTGTACTGATAACAAACGGCCCAACATGGGAACTAGCTCACGAATTAGCAAATAAAGACATCAATACTCTAAAATCATGGTTTGACAGCAACCTACTGATACTCAACGCCAAAAAAACTACATATATACTATTTTCTCTACAAAAAATACCTATACATAACAACAAAATTATAATTCATGAGCAAAAATGTAATACGAACTGTAAACTACCTAACAATAATTGTACATTAATCAACTCCACCTCCGAAACAAAATACCTTGGTGTGATAATTGATAGATAGATAGTAATAGACACATCATCGAACTAGTAAAAAGAATAAAGAAATATATCTACATATTCGTTAGATCAAAAAATATTTTAAGTACAAAAATTATTAAAAATGTATATTACGCCATTGTTCACTCTCTACTCATATACGGTGTTATCGGGTGGGGAGGTTGTTATAAGAAAAACATAAACTCAGTAAAAATATCACAAAGGATTATCATTAAAGTAATACTGAAAAAAAAATCCACATTTCCAACAAAAGATCTCTTTAAATTGTTTCCAGTACCAAACGTAGATGATATTTTCAAGCAAGTTTCCATATTAAAAATATGTAAAGAAAAAACCTTACAGAAAACCAGGAATATTTCAAACTTATGAGAAATAGAAACCAATTCATAATGTCTAAATGTAAAACAACCCAAATGCAGCATCACTATATTTATAAAGCCTTTACCTATCGAGATATGATGCATCAGTAACCTCTCAGAGCAAATCAAAAAAATTAAAATTTTCCTAAAATCAAACTTAAATTCATAAATCATTTAAACCTTTAGCTTTTTTCAAAATAACTCCTATACTTTCATTATCAATTTACCTTTTTAATGTATTAATAAATAACTTGTATACACTATACCTATATACTAAGACTAAGACTAAGATCTGTGGCTCCCTCATCAGACTCAAGAGCTTCTCTTCACTAATGAGGTCTACATGACTACCAAATATTTAAAAAAAATGTTTAATCTGATATTTTATGTATAAGAACTGTATTTGTACCATAAATTAAATAGATTTAAAAAAAAAATCTATCGTACAGTTGTAAAGCGCACGCTTCTCAAGGTCATGTGATGTGCTTAGCGTTCGCACGCGTGTACTCGCGAAACAGTGCTTGGGTGTATTTTTTGGATTCATATTCACCATTTTTATCTTCTTGTACGTACCTACTAGAAATGACTGACATATTTCTCGAAGAACTCCCGGAATCCATTAAGATAGAGAAATGTGTTTATATAGGCCAGGGATCGTCAGTTGTCAAGTGAGATGAGCCAAATTGTCATGGATACAGGATAACAAAAGATACCAAAGAGCCGCATATATTTAATATGCATACTTATATGGATATGGATTTTTAGAGGGAAAAAGGTTCGATATGTTTTACTTAAAAATTTAATAAGAACGGCGCCCATGTATCGATTTTGATAACTTTACTATATCTGGCAAACAGCTTCTTCTTTTTAATTAATTGCATGATTCTAAATTTTCATCCGTTATTTTGCTCCTAAGTACGTATTATATTTTTTATTAGGTTCATAGTTGAGAATGTTTGTTCGCATATACCCATATACATAGAGCCAAACATTGGGAGAATACCAAAAACTAGTTTTTTTTACTTTTATAATTACTTACCATCGTGCCGTTTCCCGTGGGGGTAGACAGAGAGGATAGAGCACCATACTGTTCTGTCCTGACGTACAACTCTCGCCTCATCCACATTCGTACATCTTCGCATGCAAGCTCGCCGGTTGTTGAGGCTTCTAACGGGACCATCTTCCAGTATCTGGTTAATCTGGTCATGCTACGTCTTCCGCGGTCACCCTCTCTTTCTGGCGCAATCAACACTTGCATTATATATCATTCCTACCATTCTTTCCTCATTCATTCTCTCAACATGCCCAAACCACCTGAGCGACCCATTTTAATTCTATGAATTATGCTACGATCAGCTTTACATTCATTCCTAATATCTTCATTCTTTACTCTATCATAAATGGATTTGCCACACATACGTCTAACTCATCATATGTTTCAGGCAAACTATTCTATGTATCAAATAGGTATTTTTGTTTCCATTTTAGGCAGCTGTTTTACAGCTGTCCACTTGGGTTCAATCAAATTGTTTTTTTTCCGGTCCAGTTGTCAAATAGAGAACTCGACTTCTAATTTTGACGCTGAAGTTCTGAGTTTATGACTGAAGAGTCGCCTAGTACAGAACAGCGAAGGTACCACTTTAAAATGGTGATAATCGTATGGCATTTGTCAACTGACAGGACGCAAAAAAGTATCGCGCGCTTTGACGTTTCATTTTCCAAATTTGTTCACGAATTCGATTCATATAGCTCGGTTCCCGCGTGAATATTATGTATGAATCGACAGCTATTGAAAAGAAATGTTGTCATATTTCTTTTGATTGAAAATTGAATAGATATTTGTAATCAATCAATATGGCATCCAGCGAAGGGAAAAAAATTCTATTTTTTCTGATGTACCTTCTTACTAAAAACTTTTGGAGAAAGGGCGTGACAAATTTATTTTTGTGGTTGAATGTTGGATTTTTTCAGAGGTGTAAAAATATACGACGAGATTCCAGAAAACATGAAGATTATAAATAAGATGAATGAATTCAAAAACAAATGCCATAATAATTGTAAAAATAGTATAGAATTGTAGAGCATAAGATGTATTGTTAATTATAGATTGTACCATAGATTAGATTAGATGTAAATGTAAATATGTAGGTTATTATTGATAGTATATTTATTTATTTATTTATCTTCATCTTGTTACATGACAGGAGATGGAGCAGCTCATCTCACTAGGGAGAACCTGTGCCGAGATGAGCAGCTGAACAATATAGTTAGAACAAAAAATAATAAAGATATACAACAAAATACTATATAACTAGAGAATTAATTAATTAATTAATTGAGTATATAAATATAAAATGTGGATAATAAGAACAGAATATACTGTAAAATACAAAAGCAATAGTGAAATTAGAGTAATATATATAAAAATCATATGCATGGATAGTAACAAAATGTATATATAATAGCACAGTTAAAAGTATATTTAGGTATGTACCTATATAAGAGAATTAAATGAATGTTTGTGTATATTAAATAGTGATAAGAAATGAAGTTTAATGAGCAATAAATTATGACCTGTTTTCGGCAGTTGGGTATTTGTGCAAATGCAGGTGACAACAATGTCCTCTCCAATAGTGTTGTGTAAAAAGTTAAGAGTAGGGTGTCCACACTGACTATGACAGAATGGACACCAAAGACATTTGGATATCACTTCCATCAGTCTGCATAACTCCCTTAACCATTTTTTTAAAAAGTGACAGAGTGTTATTAGTAATAGATTTAAGAATGAAAGTGTTAAATACTAGTTAATATACAAACTGTAATATTAACTAACTTAAGAAATAAATATAAAAAAATTAAAACATAAGATCTAGTTGTAACATCTTGTTTAAACAGTGAATCTTGTTTTAGCCGGTGCCCGTGATTTTTGACTATCATCATCTCAGATTTTGACTATCATCAAAGGAAAGATTACCAAGAAAAATTCTCTTGCTATCCCTGGAAGGAAGTCGGCCGGTAGATCACTCCAGATTAAGCTGGGAGAAGCAATAAAAAAATTGTATGAAAACAGAACGGATCTGGACTGGTTGACTCATGCGGAAGAAGCGCGAGACATGGGAATATGGAAGCATCTTGCCGAGTCTTTGGACCCCGACCCTACTAGGACAAGGGGACGAATATGATGATGATGATCAAAATCTCTTTTATTCAATTTTTCGACAGTGTAGTGTCGATAGCGGTTTATCCTATCCTTTATCCTGTGGCGTGTGCATCTAATGTTATTATAACCTGATGTATGATAAACGTTCCAACATTAGACAGATTATACAAAAACACTTCAATATTACAAATACATAAAGAAACATTCATTCAACAGAACATAAATACACCACAAACTCATAATTCTCATATTCTTAGCCAAAGAGCGCAAATAATAAGATGTTTAAACATTCCCAAATACAACAAAACATCCACACAACACCATTACACTTATCTAGGTGTCAATTTTTTCAATAAATTACAATAAATATCAGAACTGAAGAACAGTATACAAAATTCAAGAAATACATAAAACAAATAGAACGTACATAATTAAAACAAAAAATAGTAGAATGCAAAAAATAACTGTACTCCGAAAATGATTTGTATACTTGAGTCACTTATATTTCTCTACACTGTTCCATTTATTAACTTATACATACTTATCATTCATGCACTTATGCATCATGTACCTACTCCTGTCCCCAAACACAAGTTTTAACTTTTCTGGGGACAGTTAAACGCGTATAAAAAATTGTAATATTCACTGATTAAATGATGCCTAGAAAACGATTTTATAAATAATCTTAATAACTCCAATCGTTACAAGAAAAGGCGAAATATTTAATAAATAAAACGTTTCGATGCGAGACAAATCTACGCCAAAACTGCCCTAGCTTACCTACATATACAAACACACTTCAAAGAAAGTCAAAACACAATTCCTACACGCAGTAACAAAGATTCAACTCAAGTACTAATAGCGCGAAACACATTTGGACAAAGAAATTTTAGACACCTAGGCCCTAAACTGTACAATACAGTGCTGGAAAATGTTTCAAAGTTTGAGTTTCAGAAAAATGTAAAATCAATTATCAAATCAGAATATTTTGAGTTTGTTCAAATCTTTCAGAACAGTGTTGGATTTTTGTCACAGAGACATTAAAAAAAGTATATTGCTTTCCAAATTCCGTAAATCAATTGTAGATTTTCTCATTAGCGACATTAACGATATTAAAATAATTAGCGACATCTGTGGGGATTTAAGGGAATGAAAATGGCTTTGTACAGGTCGCATGGAAAGGCGGTTACAACTCATATGTGAAAGCTTTCCACGCAATTTGAACATATATACAACATCCAAAAAAATGAATAAGCATGGTATATTCTATCATGGCGTGGTGGAAATGGCGAATGTTACAATTGTGTAAAGTGATCACTTAAGCCAACCATAAAGATAGGTCATAAGTCCTATGTACACCCAAAACGACTTCTATATCTACTTTCCCATAATAAATACAGTTTCGTCTCAGTGAGATATCTATAATATACATTAAGCGCGAAACACCTTTGGACAAAGAAATTTTAGACACCTAGGCCCTAAACTATACCATATAGTGCTGGAAAATGTTTCAAAGTTTGAGTTTCAGAAAAATGTAAAATCAATTATCAAAATTTGGATTAGAGAAATGGGTCGACCATTTATTGGGACACTCACCCAAAGAAAGTGATAATCTAAATGTACATAAGACATAAATAAAACATAAAACAAACAATATCTACACTACCGCACCCAAACTAATTTATACATTATATCTTCCCTTCTACTCCCGTCCCACATTCCCCTCCACCCTCTCCACTCGCTATTAATGTATGTTAAAGTAAATTTTTAAAATCAGTGGAAAATTTTTAAGATTGTTTTGCTGTTAACTTTTCCCAAAACAAAATAAATAAATAAATAAATAAATACACACACTCACACAAACTCACTATTGGACATGTTTTTTCTTATTTTTTATCGATTGTATATATGTGTTTTCTTGTAATTGGCCCAAAACTCTGTACATCAATTATTGTTTTTTTTCAAGATTGATTAATTATATGGCTGTAAGAAAACCAATAAATGAAAATAAAATAAAATAAAAATAAAGTACAGCCACGTAAAATATTCGGCTGCTTTCTGAAAATAGCAATATTGCTATTTTTGTATATAGACAGTTATTGTACAACATTATAATGCCGTCAATGTTGACGTTTTAAGTCTGACAGGTTTGAAATTAATGAATTCAATCAATCAGCTTTCTCCCTTCTTACAAAGCTTCATAAATATAAATAGCTATTATTTCTGTAGAATCCACCTGTATAAGATATGTAAATATATATATAAGTTCGTTGTAACCGTGGAATATGGTATCTGACTGCTGAATTCGGTTGCGGATTTAACGCGGCGGAAGATACGCTCAGCATGGCGCCAACCAAATCAACCATGTTGACACAACCTTTATGTTCTGAATCTGAAAATATTTCCCATATAAAAAAATACTTACCCATAAAAAGCAAATTTTTATTATACTCCCTTTCTCATTGAAACAGGTTTCGCGCCTACCGCACGCGTCTGGCTCCTTACTCATTTGCATGCTTTCTCAATTTGAAAAAACCATTAGAATGTCGAAAAATCCAAAATTATACTATAATTATTAATTTTTTAAAATGAAAATTTGTTAGATCATTTTCATCATCGCCACGAGTCTGCCTGCAAAGTTTCAGCTCGATTGGATTGCGGTAAAAGGGTTAAAAGTCGATCCAAAGTTTTTTCAGCAGACAAGCAGACACTATGAGTTAAAAGAAAGGGAGTAAAAATGGAATACTTACAAAAACTTTCGGCAGGTGCCTCGACCACTGTATCTCGTGCACCTCGCTTCCGATGACCTTCAGGTCCATCGCGTCCGGCTTCTTCGAGCTCATCGTGGAATCGTCCGATGACATTTTATTGTTCAGCTGTAACCAAACAGTTTATCTATGGTCAAAATTGGTTGGTAAAATTGAAAGGCAAATGATAAAAGCGATAACTAACAACTTAAACCTAACCTAACCTAACCTAACCTAACCTAACCTAACCTAACCCAAAAATCTTATTTTCAAAACTAATTATTAATAATATAATATTGATCTAGTATTCTTTATAATCCTCATAAAAATCCCAATTAATACAATATACAATGAAAATAAAATGATATTGCGTTGTGAGACAGTCAAAAGTAGAAAAAATATGTTTTTCCATAGACAGTCATGTAATATTATGATTACATAGCTTTCGTCGAAATGAAACGTCAAAATACTACGGTTTCATACAAAACGACGACAAATTTAGTAGAATCTTCTTCGTATTGTGTAAGAGATGTGATTAAAAATATTATAGAACATTTTCAAACCATTATACTTCATTAAAACGCAAATTCGACTGGGGTCCCGTTTGTACCCCGATTATATTTTAGATCTTTTTAATCGATTGTTGTTATTTTCTTGTAGCATTGGTTTGTACGTTCCTGATAATTACCTTAGACATCGTCAGCACAGATTGTTTCACATTACAGGTCCAACCTGCCGATGGTTATGCCTGTTGGAAGAGCTATGCTGAACAATATCGCTTTGGATATTGATATATTCCATGTGTCTGAAGGGGTTTTCTGAAGCAGGATTCTCTTACACCTTTTATTTTCTATCTATCAGATTTTATATGTTATTTCTAATTATACCTTCATAATATTTATGCATTGAATTTAAGAATTGAATCTTTTGATATCCGAAGGTTAATCATCCCCATCCTCTCGATATCTTTCTCAGCCTTCCCTCTTCTGTAGAATATATAACCAAAACACAAACTCATCAATTCATTCCAAACAGTGCCTACTAGTATTTCATACGTTCTTATTTTTCTCCTTCTCGAATACCAAAGATTTTGACTTGTTGACAAGTTAACAATAAAATCGTGTCGTGAACTAAATAAACAACAGAACTAAATAAAAAACAGGTGAACGGTTTCAAATATCTGGGTGTAATAGCATCTCAGGATGAAAAGCCATGTAGCACGATCCCTGTATTATCCCGTACTTAGAAAATTCGAGCTCAGCCAGCGAGCAAAGTTGGCAGTATACAAATCGGTTTTTAGGCCGACCCTAGTGTACAGCCACGAGCACTGGATCTTGACCGAAGGAACCGGCTCAAGGCTACAGGCCACCGAGAAGGGATTTCTACAAGAAATAGTAGGAGTTACCAGAAGGGACAGAATTAGAAATATTCAAAAAGAGAATGTCTCGAAGTTGAACCCTCATTGACGTTTATCGAGAAATCACAGTTAAGGAGGCTGGGACAAATCTTGCGGATGCCGGCAGATAGACTGCCAAAGCGGATATTCTAGACAAGACCAGAAGGCAGAAGACCAAGCGGCCGTCCTAAGAGGAGCTGGCGGAAACAGTTGAAGGACTAAATTGGGCTGACGTGGAGAGCGAAGCCCAAAACAGGAAAAGTTGGAACCTTTTATGCCGTGCAGGGACCCCACCCAATAGGATAAGGAGTAGAAAAAACGAAGAAGAACTTAATAAAGGCATTAAATAAATAAAATACTTACATTATTTAGCGCTGAATTGTTGATTTGCTTCTTTGCTTCACTGTCACCCATGATCCTCACCGTTCGGACTACCTCGTCATCGTTCCTCGTGCAGTCTGCCACTATCTCATCCAGCTTGGAAGACATCGGAGCTTGGAGAAGCGTTTCAAGAACCGTGGCACTCTTTCTGGCCGAGTTTCTGCTGTCGCTGGCTATCTTCTCAGCGTTGGTCTCCTGCAGATAGCTCGTCCTGGCGCAGGTCATCGTCCTGTTTGCATAGTGATGGGACGTGTAGGGGTTTTTGATGGTGGAGTCGGCCATCTGCAGACGGCTGAGCGGCAACGACGCGCACTTGACGATGGGGTAGTGTCTGGACGTTTTGTTCCTAGACCTGGTCTTGCGTGCGGTGTAGATCTGGCTGCCGTTCAGCAGGACAAACGGCTCCTTTGGCGCGAGTCTTATGGCGCTGCCAGGGTTCGATTGGAATTGAAGAGACTGAAAAAAAGTACATTTTAACATCTCCTCTAGCGGCGCAAGACAGGGGGATATGGAAGCACCATGTCGGGTCTTTGGGCCTTCGACCCTACTAGGATAAGGGGATGAAGATGATGATGATAGAGTTTTTAAGATATCTCTACAACCCAACCGAGTTTCTCCAGGGTATGCTCGGCTACAATAGTTTAGAGACTAGAAGGAATGTGCATTTTTATCGATTGTTGCGCGTATGATCGATAATCCTGAAATTATGCGGAATATTGGTTTGTATGTTCCTGATGTACTAAGACAGTGTCAGCATAGATTGTTTCACATTCCAATATACAGGACCAACCTGCCAACGGTAATGCCTGTTGGAAGAGCTACTGCTGTGCTGAACAATATTACTCTGGACATCGATCTGTTCCATGTCTCTGAGAGGGTTTTCCGAAGCAGGATTCTCCTGCGCCTTTGATATAAATGATTTTATATATGTTTAATATTGGTTTTTGTTTATATATGTTGTGATATTACATTTGCCCAGTTGAGCCACATCACGCCCCGCACTAGAATGGTGGTACCTACCCGGATCGCCTTACGCGCTCGCCCTTAAGGCGGCCATATACGCTCCGGTAGACCGTAGAGGTACATCTGTTCGGTCGACCTCTAGATACGTACCGCAGCGTGTGTGGTGTTCGCGGGTGGAGGTTTCCAGACCTGTACAGGTGACCGCAGAAGAATTGAAATTCTATACTTTTTGTCTGTGCGGCCGCGGCTGACAAATCTGTGCGTGTGTGGCGCTCTCAGTTTATATTCTCTATTCTATGCTCTCAGTATCTCTCTATTATGTGATGTCGTAGCTGTGACAGGAAGAGGTTATGTTGGGTGCAATGTTTTTTAAATGAAAAGTCTTAAGCGTTGTAAAGAAATCGAAGTTTATAAATTGGAACCGTATCTTTAGCGCGTAAAAAATACCACGATCGACCCAAAATTGCTGCAAAAACTAAAAGAATTGGAGCCTGATGCCAATATGAATATGGTTATAAAATTATTCATATAAATTAATTGTTAATATTTTTTAAACATATTTTATAATTTTGATTCGTATTTTTCTCTTCAGATTTAACTATAAATAAAGGCTAAACTTTATTTTATGGCCTCACTCGATTTTCTTAAAAATAAGTATCCTGATGGCAAAACTGAAATCAAAATTTGGCGGTCGTTAGTATTAAAATCTAAATAAATGAATATTTTAAACAAAACTATTTTATTAGGTACCGGCAGGTAATCTTTTCGCAGAACATTAAACAAAAGGCATCACACGTCTCTGGAATTATTTTACCGAGAGCTTGAGGTGATATGATACTAGAGAATTTAAGGCATTAGTATTATCTCCCTATTGCAAAAAATCTGAAAGGGAAATCTATTGCAAATATCTTAAAGGCCTCTCCCATACAAAGTTTGCATATTCGCCGCCATTTTATAAAAAATCTTAGCCACAAATTAAATGTATATAAATCGATAGAGGACTTTCATACAAACATAAAACTATTCGGTCATAAAATCCTAAAGCGTCATGTTTCTGAGATATTCACATATAAAAAATGTTATTTTGTACCTATGAAGTGTAATACAAATGACACAATCAATAAGAAAGTATTGTTAAAAAACTAACCCATAAAAACCATGTTTATATTTTACTCCCTCTCTTTGTAAATTAAGTTTACCATCATGTAATTAAATAATTGATTGACTGAAAATGAAACATGTCTAGACAAATATTGATGTCAAAAATCTCTAAAAATATCTCTTTATTATTTGATTTCTTCCCAAAAAACCGAAGTGTGCTGTCATCTGTGAACCAATTGTCATAAATTTTCGAAATTCGTAGTGAAGTACCTATTATACCTACCGACGGAGTAATTCAAAATTTAAATATTCCGTGACGTTATCAGGCCGCCGCACAGTGGGTCGAAACCGTAATTTGTAATTCCTGTTCAACATTCACAGCTTCAGAGATGATTCCTTCAATCACAATTTTTCCTTATAAACTGGGTTAAATACGACTACTTCGTTCCCATCTAGCTCTTATATTTGAACAATATCTCGTATAAAACTACTATCTACAATTGTAAAAAAAATAGTGAAGTTTGCTGTTGTACTATTAAATGTTCATTTAGTTAGTTTTGGTCTACCTGTATTGGTTTTATTGTTGATTTTTATATAGTTTTATTTTTTAATTGGTTTAGCACAGCGGAGAATCTGTCATATGAAATGTCACATGTATTATGTTTATTATTGATTTTTATGAAAATTTTACCCGTTTTTATTAAAATCAGCCGTTTTGTCATCTGAGACAGGTAGGTCGACTTCAATATTTCGCGCATAATAATTATCGACACCTAACTTTTGATAGCGATCGATCACTTGAAATGGTGGCAAACATAATTTCGTTTTTTCAGTACATATCTATGAGATCTTGAGATAATTTGATATTTTAAAATAATAAAGAGTGTTATGCATTACATGTATATATATTATATGAATAAGAGAGGTGATCGGCACTCCTTTTAAATAATATCTCAATGAATTTTTCGAATATTAAAGATATTTAAAATGATGATAGTAGGTAATTAAGTATTCTACATCAATCTTTTCGAAATCAATTCTTCTTCCTTTTCTTCGTAAGGTTTTATGAACTTATAATAATAAGTGAAATTTTTTAAATATATTTAGGTTTTTTTTTCATTGGAATTTAAAACGTGATGGTAATAGACACAAGCGATATATTTAAAGAAAAAAAACTGACCGAATTATTTTCAAAAGATTTTGTTTCGATTTATTATTTTAGATGAAGAGAAAGCGGCAAAAAAGTGTGCGTTAAAATGTGCAATAAACGTGTCAGTAAAAATGTAAAATGTAAAATGTCCCCGCAATTGT